>VXBI01014099.1:348248-361014 GCA_013397375.1 Toxostoma redivivum
AAAAAAAAAAAAAAGAGGGAGCAGTAAAAATCCCCTCATCCTCTATTTTGTACATATTGCTGAAAGATGACACTATAATGAAAGTGCCCCCCATGAGATTACTCATTTAGGTGTTTAGTTATTTTCATTAATTGTGTATAATTTAAATGAAACAACTGTCATGTCCGTAATGCTGACCTAATTTCTCACACTCTCAGCCTCGTGAGGTCACTGAGACAAAATATTTTGTAGGACTGATGAAAGAATTTATTTATAAGTGTGGATGTCGCATCACCTTCCAGATACAATGAATCTTATGGTAATATCACATGCATTATTTTAAAAGTGGGTGGATCTTCTTAGTAAACGAAACTTAACTGCTGTCATTCAGGGCTTTGTGTCTAATGCCCTCTAAAAATATATGCAAATTGTCAGCAGCTACAGACTTCCCTGAAGTGTCCTTTCCAGAAATACACTGCATAGCTGTGAAATGCTGTGTATAACAGAAAGGAAGAGAGTAGACTGGTTATTAGAAAACTCAATGTAACCCTCCAATTATACTAAAATTGAGAAGTCACTTCCATCTCTGCCTTTGGTTTTCTTTTTGATCTGAACAAATATTTAATCTGATTGAATCTGTCTTTCTTTAAACAATATGCAACTGAGCATACAGGACACTTGATATTTGCAAAGAATTTTCAATACTCAGGTCAGAATTTATTATGATCGGTCTTACAATCATATCCATAACCACGAGTCATTATGAAGTTTGGTGTATTTTTAGTAGAATTTTTGCTTTTTAAATGATCATTTTAATGCAATAGAAGGAAAAGTATCTTTGTAGGTAAGCAGAAATAATTTTTCTATGAAACACTTTGAGGAGGTGGTGGGGTAGGTCTGGCATGTAGATTGGGCAATTCAACTCCTTTGCAAACTGCTTTCCCGTGGGATGTGGAAAACAACTTCACTAAAGCTTTCTTCCTCCCAGAGTGAAGCTTGGTAGTCATTTTGTAATTTTCTTTTTTATGTTTTTCTTGCTTGCTTAAATTAGGAAAACAGTGACCTAAACAGCATTTAAGAAAATCAGGAAATTAGATCTTTCTGCTTCTTGCTTTTGACTCTAAAGGCTGCCCAGAACAGTAGTCCCAGCAAGTGAGATGCTCATCTTTTCTAACAACCCTGATCTGTCGCACCCATTTCCAAGCCATCTTTCCAAACTCAGAGTAGCTAGGGATGTCTCTGGTTTGCAGAGATCTGGTTAAGCAGCCCAAGCAAGCAGAGCTTCCCACAAGGATGCAGAATTCTGGGTTAGAGTGATTGTTCTGGGGACTGACAGTGGTTAGGAGAAGTCACTCAATTACAGAGCACAGCAAGGCTGGAAGTCAAATTAGCACTGGTTTCCTGGACACTTTGGGGCTCTGACACCACTGGAGCAACACATCCAAAATGCAACTGGACACCATCTGTCCTTATGTTCTGCCTCATTTCGATAGTAAAAGTACCAGACTGGTTATTTAGGTCAGATTATTATCTGGGCTGCATTGTCAGAGGTTTTAGAAAATTTTCAAAAACATTGTTTCGAAACACTTTATGATTGTATGTTTAATTAATATGTGCTATAGAGGACTAAATTTAGTTTTAGAGCTGGGTATCACACAAAAACTAGCATTTACTGAATTTTGTACATTGTGGTAATGCTTTTACATGGGGATAAAAAATTACTGTGGCTGCTCTGTGGTAGCCAGATGGTGAGTGTGAGAAAATGTCACTATTTAAAGGGCACTGCCATGAGTAGATATGTGTGTGTGTGAATGTAAGCATATCTACAGATACAAAAAATATAAATTTTTCCATTGAAAGATCAGAAAAATACTTAAATTTGCATACTTTGCCAGAAGGCTCTGCAAAATCATGAAGTTAATGTTATGTCCAATCTAGAGCCTGAGTTAACTGGAGCTCTATTAAGGCCTACATTTCATCAGAAGTTAATGCTTTGATTGCCTCATTTCCTAGTCAGCCAGTTTGCAATGCTCAGGATGGAGTGCCCAGCACTTTGCTTCCTCCTATTTGCAGTCAGGATACTGCTCCATTCAAAATCTGTGGTGCTTGCAGCCCCAATGTGTTGTGAAGAAACCCAGATGAGCAGACTTCTTTTCAGCCTGGTGGGAAGTAGATGCTTTCTGTTTTGCTCATTGTTCTTTTCAACAGACAGGGTAGAGGCATTGTAGGACCATAAAACAACAGAAAGATCTCAACAGAAAGCCTTTTTTTACAAGGACCTGGATAGCAAAAGGAAGGGTAGGGAAAATGTGGGGCTGCTGAATGGAACAGGAGATCTGATGACAAAGGAGATGGAAAAGGACAAGGTGCCTTCTTCACCTCAGTCCTTCCTGGCAGGTCCAGCCTTTAGGATATCCAGGCCAGGAGGAGGACTGCAGCAAGGAAGTTAGACTTAGAGAAGGAGGATCAGGTCAGGGGCCAAGCTGGAAATACAAATCCAGGAATGCAGAGGGAGCTGGTGAATGTCATTCTGAAGCCACTCTCAAATACCTTTGAAGGTGATGGGGAAAGTATTTATTTTTGTTCTGTTCCCTGGTCTGGCTTTTGAAGAAATTAATCAGCAGTAAACACCATAAAATGTCTAAACCTTTGAATCTTCAACGACAAAAATAATTTTCAGGAGCAACTTCTTTTCGTGTCTAGTCATATAGCAGCCTGCAGCTGCTAGGAAGATGCAAGAAAAGACCCTCCCCTATGTAAGGCAAATCCTAGGAGAGACACAGCAAAAGGAGAGGGTCAGGGCTCTTCCTGTTCTTTGTCTTGTACCAGAATGGTCATGCAGCAACCCACTGCAACCCTGTGATTTCTCTTAAAAGCTTGAGATTCCAGTGGGCTTTTCCCAAATTATTGTCCCTATAAACAACACTGCTGTGTGTTTCTAACATTCACTAGATACCCCATTATCCTGTGAAAAAGGGGAATCCATAGTGCCTGTAGCCCACAGCTCTCTAACAGGAGGGAGGTGAACTGCACAATGTCTTTTACCTGAACTCTCATTGATTTGTTGTTGCTTTAGCAAGTTTTGCCTACTTGCAAAAGGCTTTCTGCTGCAAGGCTGAAGTCTCCAAGTCATCTCCAGGCTGTAGTGTGTTTAACTGAATGAGTGGTTTTCATATTTAACTGAATTAATACTTCCATTTACTTCCTACTGCATGGAGCAGAGCATGCTCCTGCTGGTCTGCTGTGATTTCCACATGGTTTCTGCGATTTAGGAAGTGGTGCTTGAAAAATTGATAGCCTCAACTCACTGGGAAAGTCCGACTTGTTACGTTTGGAGCATTTTTCCCCTGTAGAAGTTCATGTGCTGTGATGACACTGAGTATGGAACCATCTGTGGGGAGTTTCAGGTACACTCTGTGACCTTTAACCATGGGAAAACAGATGTTATTTTAAGACTGCCCATGCTGAAAATGCTCATATGTCATCCTGCAGTCTTGGTTTACTTAGGCTGGTATTTAAATAACAAATCTGCTCAGTTGTGTGAATGTAGTAGACTGTCTTATAAAGAGAAAACAGCCAGGTCTCATAATTAGGTTTGAGATGGAACTTCCTGCAGCCAGCTGTAAACTCGGGGAGATAAGAAAATGTGTTTTTTTAATGATATAATTTTATTTTGTTATTTTACAAATATGCAATGCTGTCACTCAAACAGTT
Source organism: Toxostoma redivivum (assembly GCA_013397375.1). Lineage (NCBI taxonomy): Eukaryota > Metazoa > Chordata > Aves > Passeriformes > Mimidae > Toxostoma > Toxostoma redivivum. The sequence goes on from VXBI01014099.1 coordinate 351,942, forward strand.
CACGTACAAGGGTTTGAGTATGGGAAATTTTTATGCATTTGCAAATTAGTCTGAAAGAAGCAAAACAATCCATGAGACACATTACCTGAATTTATAGAAGGAATACTTATGCTTAAAGCAGACTGGAAAGCGTGACAATACTCCTGTGTGTGTGGGAGGAGCAACACTGACGACTTTTCACTTTGTTACAAGATTTATTAATTGTATGCAGTAATTATCTAAACTGTAATGAATATTTTTGTCTTCAGTTCTAAGTAGAACATGTCTATCTGTCTTAGATTTAGCAGCTGTTAGGAGGCAGTGGCCCTTACAGGGTGGTTCCTGCATGGCCCTGTGGATTACGTATAGGTCATGTGGGCTCTGCTCCCACTCCATGCAAATCGAGTGTTGTATCCCAGAAATCTGGGGTTTTTAAGCTTTCTGTGCTTTCTGGCACAGACCCCCTGGAAAACACTGCTTTGATATGAAGCCTAGGAGATGGCTTCTAAATATGAGTGATAAAGTAAAAATCACAAGTGTGTAGTGAATTAGAAGTGTGTGCTTTCACAGGGTGATGAGTTTTAAATTTGGGGGCTTTATAGCACAGTAATAGGTATGGGACAACATGGAGGTTTTTGGGCGTTGTCTCTTTGTTCATCTTTCTTCTTGGTTTTCAGGCAGTAGGTTCTGGTTGGCTGGTCAGCGTCACTCTAAGGGTCATGGAAATCTAGTTATTGGGTCAAAAGTATAAATAATTTGTGGGTAGTGGCAATTGAGTAATTAATTGAAAAAAACACTGAAGCATGTGGATGTAATGATCTGTTAGGCCCTTCCTGTTCCTGCCTCCTATGTTCCCATACTGATTTATAGTTATTCCCTTGAGGCAGGACTGAGCAGAACAGTGGCTACAGGATATTCCAACAGGGGAATAAATTTCCCACCGGGCTATGTCTGCAAATGGGGCATTTCCATTCTCAAGAGAGATGCTGATGGTAGTACAAATGCTGATGTAGCTGACTGTGGTGATTAATAGTATCATTTATCTTCCTGTTTCCCCACAATGCTGAGTATTTGTCAGAGACATCCTTGGTGGGAAACAAAGCCTTATTTTATCCGTTTTTGAGAGCTGTTTCACCATGCTCTCACACAGCGAATTTGGTCTCTGACATGGAATTACTCTGTCTTTGGTCTTAAGTTTGATTTTTATTGTTTGTAAATATGAGGATTTTAACCTTATGAAAACAGCTTATTTTAAACCTGGTTAAATACCTAGTACATTTTTTATATCCCCTTACTATATAATTGGCTATAATTGACACCCCTGAAGGAGACAGAAAGCTTGTATTTAACAGGGGCATAGCAAGATTGCTCCCTGCTAAAGGCCATAAATACTCAGTTGTTATTTTCAAGACTTGTCTGAGGTGTGATTACAGTTATTATGCAGCAGTTTAAAGAAAATCAGTCATTTTGAATTATACAAATCTCAATGGATTAAAAAAAAAAGGAGAAGTAGTTATATTTTAGGAAGAGTATATTTTCTGCAGGTCCATTCTGAGTTGATGATTTGCTGGCTTTGAAGATTGTTGGTATACACACAGGTTAGCAGTCTGGTGAAAAAACCTCTGAAAACTAGGAATATAAAGCAGTGAGTTCAATCTGTAAGCATGTTTTGTGTTTGAGTCAAGCCTAAATATATCTCACAAATTTCAGAATTAAGATCAGAATTTGTCTTTCAAACATAAATCAGGCATACTGAACCCAGAGGTACCTCCTAAACCTCATATTTATCTCCTCAACTTCACAAGTTTTCTTTTAAATTTAACTTTTATTTTAATGCACTTCTGTATCTCTGTTTCCTTATATCAAGTGTTAAATCTTGCAGCAAACTCATAATCGATGCCTCTTTTCTTCCACTGAAGTCAGTGATGAAACTTTTGTTGACTTTTATGACAAGTATTTTACAATCTCATTGCCAGGAAATCTATTCCAGTCTTGTGATCTTGTGACTGGAGTGGGAACAGGGTAAGGCCAGTCTGAGTATTTTTGCAAATCCAATCTTAAACCTTGCCTACCCAAACAAGAACATCTGGAAGAGAGAGACTCTCTATATGGGACATCTATAATTTTGCAATAAGAGTTAGAGGGATGGCTGGATTCAGAGGGCTGTAATTATGCAATGAAAGCCTTTGCCAAAATGTGGATTGGAAGGTCAGCTCTTAACCTATATATAAATCAGAAATTTCTTCCAGCCCATCAGGTGCACTGTGCATTTCCAGCAGTACAGGGACAGTCTTAGCTCTGCCTTGTGAGAGCAGTTTCTGTATGAGGCAAGTTTAGATCACCCATGGAAAGTTGTGTTTTGTTCATGGAATGAAGTGTGCATGGGCATTTGTGGGCATTGCTGGATCTGCTTTCAGAAGGGAAGAACCAACTAATATCCAAAATCCCTTTAGTAGCTTAGTGCTGCTGTCAGTGTCCACAGTGGTGCCATGCACAGCTCTGGGTTAAAGAGTTAAAATAAACATTAATGTTTCTGCATCTCTCTGCATCTGGGGTCAGCTGGGCAGAAAAAGGGAAAAAGAAGAAACTGTGAGTCTCAGCATTTACATCTGACCTGAGATCATGAATGTTTCATCCAGGATGGAGGATGAAACAAAAACAACCTAAACCCCAACCCATCCCAAAGAACCTCCCATGTGGGAGGTGGCAAGGGTCACTTCTGTGAGATTTTGGGGAAAATAAGCAGTTTAGATAGGAATGTATGAGCTGTGGATGTTTGCATCATGAGTGATCACTCTTCCATGCCTAGCACAGGCTGCAAAGTGCCCAGTGTGCCTCATAGGTATATAAATGGTATGCTCCTGACTTGACTCTATCCCACATAAAGGGATAAAATAAATCTCTAGTGTAGAAGTAGTTTATCTTGTGAAATAAGTATAGGAGGCAAAGTTCAAGCGTCAGAGGTGTGAATCCAATTTTTTTTTTTTTTTTTTTTGATTTGTGGATTCATTTTGAATTCCCTTCCTGAGAGAGCAAGGACCTCTCTGAATGTTTGCCTGTGGGATTGTGGGAATGGAGACAAATCAGGATGATGGGACTTGCCCAAGGTCACTTGGTGAGTCAGGGAAGCTATGGAAAGAGAGTCTGGGGAAATATCTTCCAAAACCACTGGTGAACCCAGACTTTTTGTGTTACAGTGGAATCCAGACAAGACTCTCTTTTGAAAGAACCGCAGCTGGTAATTTGAAGCTTTGTGTTTGAACCTAGAGAGATTTTGCTTGTTCCAGTAGTACTCAGCTGCTGGTACTGTAGACAGCACAGGATGGCAACATTGGTCTTAGGTAAAAACAAATTTTGAGTCAAATTGATGAAAGAAATCTTTTCTTGTTCTTCAGAAAAAAACAAAACAAAAAACCAAAAACGAAAAACCAAACAAACAAAAAAAAAACCCACAAACTGAAAATATAAATTGATAAGATTCAATCTGCAAAAGAAAGCCCTGGGAGATCTAGTAATGCAGGCAGAAAATCTCTGGAGAGGGTGTAATGGTTAATTCTTCATCACTTAAAATTGATGTCTATTTTTAAGTATCTTTCTAAATAAGTGCCATAAACTGTCACCCTAGATGTAGAGCCTGAAGTTTTCTAACATAGGTCATGCAACAGCTCATAGTAGATGTTTTTAAAAGAGAGAAACCATTGATAATATGAAAAATTGTAATTTCCACACGGCTAAAATCTCTCTGTCCCTCTAAAATAATTGAATCATCAGTCCTTAAAGGGAAGAAAAAATTCCAGTGCAGTGAGTCTGTTACACAAGTGAAGCTGTGACTACAGGGTCACTGCTCTTGGCTAATTCAGATCCCCTCTGAATGCAGCACTGGTGATGACTTTGCCTCTCTGTGGCTCAAGTAAGCTTGGGGTGTTAATATAAAACTGCAACACCAAATTAACCTTCATTTTTACTTAGCTGGAGACTTTCAGCCTCTCTCTTAGAATAGTTGCTCACAACTATAAGAGCAATGGAATGATTTTGGTTATAAAGGACCTGTGGAGCCCAGTCCTGCTTCCTTGCCTCTAGTTCAAAACCTGAACTTTGTGAAGTTCCATAGAAGGTCAGTTCATCACTGTGCATCCATCAGATGTTTTCTTCAGCAAGGGGGATGGCAATGGAACCAAGCCCTAACACAACAACCTTGGTAATGGTGGTAGCTCATCAGTTTTTTTCAGCTTGTCCTTCGTGAGATAACTCATGCTTGAGGTTTACACTTCCTAGGGAAGGATTTACCCTGCAGAAGAAAAGACTTTTTGCATCATTGTGGAGTCCTGAATTGTGGTAGTTACTCTGTGTTGTCATGAATTATAGAATAGTTATGAAATCGAATTTAGTCACTGCTATTCCCTGCCTATTTGCTCAAGGAAGGATGCAACCAGCCTTGTCTGTGGTTTGTTTGGGTCTTGGGTTTTCATCAACTGGACAAGAGTGTCAACACCAAGACTTTCAAGTTGATTGTAGGGACCCCAGACCTCAGAGGTCTGATGTTGAGTGCTGTGGTCAAACTCTCTTTCTATGAGAAGGGGGAAATGGAAACTTTGGCCATCTTTGACAGATTTCTCAGTAGAATAGAAGAAATGTTTAATGAAATGACAGGTCATGACTTTTGCATCTGTGTGGGTCAATGAACTCAAGGGCAAGACCTGCTCACTAGGAATAGCAAAGGAACAGCTGATTTTGCTCTGTCCTCACCCTGCAATTACATAGAGAGGGCAACACCAGCCTGCTGTTTAGAACTCAGTGGTCACAGCAGGGCCTTTTGCTTTTAAAACATATTGCACTTCTGAAAGGAACTAAAATAATGAAAGGCCTACTCTGTCCCAATCCTTTTTTGTCTTCTGCTTGCGAAATTGAGAGTTCTCAGATATTTTTGTCTGTTTGTGCATGAGAAAAGAATGTTTGTGGTATTTTTTTTTAAATATAGTTTGAGACAGAGGGACAATTCTTAAGGAATACAAGAGTTAGTAAATATGTGTATATGCATGCTCACACAAGTGCATGGATGTTAAATGTATATATGGGAATATACATATATGTGTTACATATGATTACACTTACACATATGCACATATCTGTGTATGTAGAAGTTACATGATATTAAAACTGTTTATAGAATTTAATATGATTCTGTCCACCAAATCAAGTTAAAATTATCAAATTAACCTTTATTTAATTTCCAAGAAGTTAGTAGCTGTATTTGTTCAAGAACTTGTGTGCAAGCATTATAACCCGTGCCCTTTAATGTAATTAGGGCTGTTCAGAAACCTTTTATTTAAATCAGTTGGATTTACCTCCAAACCTGGATAAAGCTGCTCTGGATTTTCCTATTTCTTTACTAAATACCCTTGTAAACATCTGACCTCTGGACCTTAAAGTCAAAGGCCTTTGAATATTTAATTTATTCTCAGTTGATGCAAAGGAAGATGACACTTGTTCATTGAGGAACTCCTCAATGCTTTTAACTCTATATTAGTTTCCTCTGAAATTTTTACTGCTCCTTCTAGTCATATTATTTTTTTATGGTTCATTTTACAGAGTATGTGGATGCATGGCAACCCTTAAATGTGTCATCTGTTCTCATGGATTCATCCATCTCCAACTTTGAAGTTGTACATGTTAGCAGAGATATATCCAATGACTTCTCCACTGCCAGAGATTTTTGCCTATCTGGTAAGAAATGGTCATTCACAGCTTTACAGAAAATACTGACTTGTGAGCCTGAAAACCAAGAACAGCTTTCCCACTTCTGACATAGATACACTGATTTTACTTGTTTATAAAAACTATCCCAGTATTTCCTAATCTGAGAGGGGTTCTGAAGTAGTTTAGCTAAAGAGAGATGCAATAGATATAAAATGCTGTGCAGTAATTAGGTAATTTTGACAGTTCTTGGGCACAGAGATCTCTTACTTCTCCAGGCATTGTACAGCTGGGAGAATATTATGGTAAATAATTAAAGCAATGATGTCTTGTTTTTCTAAAGAGCCACTGCCATTTTCTAAACCCCCCTGCCATTACCTAAACAACCTGTGGCAGTGATGTGTGAGGGAGGCTTAACTGAGAGCTGGGAGCTGTAGTAACAGCAAAAGGAATTGCTTTAATCTACAGCCTGACTATACAGAAAAGAGTTCTTTAATTCCACATGACTGGGAAATCCTCAATGCCACAGAGTGGTAGAAACAAGGGAAAGTTCCCACTTGCTCACTGGGGACTGTTGGAATTCAGATGAGGTTATCAGCACTTCACTAGATGATGTTTTTCTCCTGCTAAAACCTGTGATAATAGTTCTTTTGCTGCATTATTCAGTTTTAAAGCCAATTTAACCTTCTGTCCTTTGTTTCTTTGGAGAATGCTCTGGGCATTTGAGGACAGTTATGTCCCATTACTCTGAATTACATCATATCCTTGTTGCTTCACCTGTTGTAAAATCTTTAAGAACAGTGTAACATTGTCATGCAAAATACTTTGAGAACACATTTTTATATGCTCTTTTTCTTCGTGCTTCACCTCACAGCTTGTTCAAAGAACCAGTCATGTACAGTGGTTACACTGGAAATCCAGCCTTCAGCCATAAGGTGCATTTTCTACCCTGATACACAGATATGCACACACAGCCTGCAAGGGCACAGCTGCTGGGTTTTACTCAAAGAACCTGCTGCCTATATCTACAGGAGACAAGGTAAGAACAGGTTAAAGCTGTGGAGGAATTGTGCACAACTCCTGTGAATGCAGGACTGAGGAAAATAAAGCAATATGGATTCTCCTACATACTTTGCCATGGCTATTTAAGAGGAGTTACAGCCAAGAGGATGGGAAAATGTCCTAAAAATGAATGAAATTGTAGTGTTACCCTCTGGTGTTGAAGCAGGCATAACAGAGGAAGTCTAGTTTATGAAAGATACTTTGAAAGTGCAGAATAGTAAAACCAAACAACAACAGTAATGCAAGTGCAGCTTTTAGCTTTTCATCTGCAGAAGATGCTTTGATATGCTCTTCCTTTTAAGCTTGGAGAATAACAGTAGGAGTGTTGAAAAGCCACTGTCAACTGAAAGTATTAAGGAGAATCTCTAGAGAAAACAAAAAAAACAAGCAGATATCCCTACTCCCTAAACAGGATGAAATAATATTTTAAAGAAGTGAAAACTATTTAAAAGAGAAAACGAAGTTGTGTAGGCAGTGTAGATAAGTAAAAATTCTGTTGTTTGGTTACATACTTATTTGAAAATGTAAGTTTTTTTTGGTTTATTCCTCTTGATTCTTAAAGAGACTGCTTTCTTTTTATGTAATACTGATTATTTTATTTATTAAAGCTAATTTGAACCCAGGTAACAATAAGGGGGAAGGCAATAAAATTTTCCTTTTCACTGAAATTCTGTGAAACCAATGAGAACCTTCTAGGTTGAAACTGAGCAAGAGAAAAAGCAGTTTATCATTGCCAAGTAAAATAAAATCAGAAACCGAGACATAAAAGTAGACTTGTGTGTTTATTGTTCATTGCAGGTTTGGTTTTAGTCCTATGACTTTGAATTTTGTTCCTGCCTATCAAATACATTTTTAAGGGGAAAAATAGCAGGAGGTGTCAGCTGTGTTTTAATGAACTATTTTATAAGAAAATAGTTACAGTAAACAGTAAATGTATCTGTTTCATTTAAAGAAGTGGACACTTAACAGTTTAAAACTATGGGAAATGGGACTAATTTTAATTTCTGAAATGGTCCTAACTTGAAAAAACAAATTATTTTTCCTCTGCTCCCCCTCTGACAGATTTACTCCTGCCCATTTCTGAATCGGATTCAACCCCAACAGTGTACGTCCCATCCCACGGATATGTGACGGGCAAATCCCAGGTGATCCACATTGGCTCAGAATGGAAGAACATCAGCCAGTTCCTGGGGATCCCTTATGCTGCCCCTCCCCTTGGAGAGAGGCGCTTCAGTGCCCCAGAGCCCTTTGCTGGGGCGGAGAGCTGGAACGCCACGGTGGCTCGGTAAGAAACCCCCTGGTCACCTGCAGGAGTGCCCAGCCAGGGGTGGGAGCTGCTGCAGTGATGACAGCAATATTCATGTCCTTTCCTGCAAGGCAACCTACAGAGTGCAGATGGATACAAGTCTGAAGCTTGATTAGCAAAGAGAATAATTTCTCCGTCTATATGTTAAAGCATGCAAGCACCTCAAGAGAAAAGGCAAATTCCTGTCCACTCCATTGTCTTGAATCTCTGCAGAACTCCCCCACCATCTGCTATCAGTCCATTTTCATTCTGAATAGTATTATACAGGAATTTATTATATTTACACAAATACATTTTGATCCTGCTGAGCCATAAATTTGTACACATTTAATCCAAGAGGGCACTTAAACACTGATGTAACCAGAAACTGTGGGCCTCATACAGAAATTCTCTGCCTAGTGGTGTCCAAGAGATAAGGCTGAAGAGCCCAGAAAATCAATCTCTTCTGTCCAAAACCCGTTAAAAGGCAAATACTTGGAGAGTTGAAAATCTATTTGGCCTTTGGTGATCCTGTCCTTCAGGATGCACCTGAGCTGTGGATGGTGAAGCCACAGCCTCAAGTGCCCTGCAGGGACCTGGGGGGATGTGGCTTTTTGTTTCCTCAGGGGTACAGTGGTGTTGGCACAGCACACACAGCTCTTGGTGTCTGTGCACACTGTGTGTCTTGTAGGGCTCAGTTAGACCCACCTTCCTCTGAGACCTGCCCTTGAACACCTGGGGTTTCAATGAGCAGCCTGATTGAGCTTTTCAAAGGAATTTGGGGACCTTTGGCAGTCTGTTACTGTCTTTTGAATCCACAGTGCTTGCTTAGTCCAACAAAAAATTTGGCCATTATCTTCTATTATTAATTTAAGGTTAAAAAAACCCAATTATTTGAGTTTACACTTGGGGAATTGGAGAGATCTCACTTTATGTATAGAAACTGTTGATTTTTCTAGGATTCTATATATTCTATATTGATGTTGCTAAATATTTATATACAAAGAATTCACATTAGCACAGTGCCATTACTGATGGAAGAGATTTATTTAT
>VXBI01014101.1:0-62947 GCA_013397375.1 Toxostoma redivivum
GCTGCCGCCGCCGCCGCTCCCAGGCCGCCCCGGGACCCCGCTCCGCCAGCCGGGTAAGGAGCCAGGGCTGCTCCGCCGCCGCCCGCGGAGCGGCGCGGAAACTTCGGTAGGGCTGCGGGAGGTCTGCGCGCTCTCTCCTGCTGCGGGGTCGGAGAGCGAAGCTGAAAGGACGGGGGAGGTTTCTTGCTTTTGGCGGGGGTATTTTCGCGGAGAGAGGGCTCAAAACGTCCTGTTTGGATTGCGGGCGCGGGGCGCTCCGCGTATCTCGTACATCCCCGTGGGGCGCGGAGCGGGGCGGCTGCTCCCTTCGCCGCCCGGAGATGCGGAGCGGATCCAGGCGCCCTCTCCGCGCCGGGGGATGCGAGCGGATCCCCTCTACCGCCGCAGGGCTGCGGTTTCAGCGCTCGCCTCGCCCCGAGCAGAGGGAATTGCCAGCGTTTCCCCTGCCCTCAAAAAACCCCAAGCTGTGTGTATCTGTGTCCTTGTGTGTCTGTAGGTGCATCGATATCTGTACATCTGTCTGTGCGTATCCCCGTGCAGCCCGCGTGTGTTCGGCTGCGTGTGAGCCTCCCCGATGGTGAGGGGCATTTCGCAGCTCTGCTTTATGGTGGTTAATGGTTTACCCGGAGAAGTTCCCGACGCATGAATGTTGCAGGGCCCTTTGAGTCAACTCCTACAGACCCGGACTTCCTATTGCCAACCTTCCCAAATGGCCTTTAAAAAATACTGGCGTTTGCATCTAGTGAGTTGGCTTTTTTGTCTGTCTGCTCGTCTGGGAGATGTCTGGGGCTGTGCTGGAGGCCGGATGGCTGCGGCCAAGGTCACCCCAGTTCCCTGAAAGCCGGGCAAAGGGGGACAACCTACTCCTGTGAGATTGTGGCAGCAAAGGCATCAGCCAGCCGGGGATTGCCGCAGGATGCTGGGGAACCTGCTGGAGCACATGGCTCCAACACACACTAGCTGCCGAAGTAGGGAGAATTACAAGAAATAAGAAATCAAACAAGGCAAGTGTATTTACAAGTAAGTTTCTTTGTAAATAAGTTCCTGCTCAGTTTGGGAAAAGGTCATCTAATACATCGTCAGGAATGAAAGTTTGCTGAGAAAAATAGCTGAGTGCTCAGTAGGTCTGTCCTGCTCATAGCTGTGTGATTTATACCTATGTGACAAAATCCTGAGCTTTTTCACAGGAATACTTGTAGGCAAGCACTGTAGCTGAGCATTGTCCTGTAATCCCATTCGCAAGTGAAAATCTGGTAGGAAGATAAAATTTTCTCTGTGGGAGGAAGAAAGGAGGAAACAATCACTCCCTCCCCAAAACATTTCCCGTTTTTCCTAATGGAAGCCATTTGTCGTAATTTCAGGTTCAAAAGCTCTTCTTGCCTGAGATGAAATTTGAGTAAAGACTGGGGGTCTGTTTCAGCAGCCACTGATATCCACTGATATCGTGTTATCTTGCATGGGGTCCACCACCATTGTTGGGTACTTCTGGCCAGGGAGCAGAGCCAGGAGGAGCCTTGCTGCTTGTTCCAGGGCTGAGTATCTACCTCACTGCTGACCCCTCAGCTCTTCTCAGGTGCTTGAATTGCGAACCCTTTGATTCAGGTGAACAGATCTGAGTGTGTTTGGCTTCATGTAGTGTGGTGGGACTTGGGAAAGAAGGCAGATCATCTCACATTTTCCTTAGGTTCAGTGAGGAGGTGTTGGCCAGCCAGCAGGACACTCATCACCTTGTCCTCACACCTATTTTCTGCATTTCTTAGTTTCTTCCCTTTCTCTGTGTGGAGGTGGAAGTGTCGGAAACTGTAAGGGGAAAAAAATGGGTGCCACTACAGACTGGCTGTTGCAACACTGTCAGGAGCTCTGCTGAGGAGTCAGCTCTGCTGGCAAAAAAAGTGCTTTTGTTGGCATGGCTTAGTCTGTTCAGGGAATTGCTACGGTGCTGGAGCAGGGTTTGCTCTTGCAGCTGGCTGCTTGCACCGGCAGGAACTTGTGTAGACAAACCTTTCTAGCTCTCAGATGAGACTGCCACTCTGTCGATGCAGGCGATGCTTCGCTCGCTGTGTGTCGCAGCTGGCGCTGTGGTGCCCCCATTCTACCACCCGAGCTCATGGGCATGGAAGTAACCTGGGCCAGTTGTTGGGAGCTGAGGATAGAGATTAATTTGTAGAACATTAAACTTGGATTATGACTCCACAAAAAAAAAAAAAAAACCAAAAAAACCAAACAACAAAACAAATATTTAGCAGGCATGTAATCTGGGTTCAGAAATGTTGCAATTAAAAATACACATACAACGTGATTTTATATTTTTTTACAAGCAAGGCAACATTCTTTTGAGTGTTGATTACTTTGACATGAGGGGACAAGAAGGCTGGTAGATCGGAGAGCAGTGTGAATTAAAATTCTGTATCATTGAGCTTTTTACTTCCTTTTAGTGATGTGAAACTGTAAGCAATGATGTTGCACTGTTTGCATGTGCAAGATGCACTGATACTCATGGGAAGAGGATCTCACACATTTCCAGAGAACTGCTGGAATTTCCTTCAAGCATGACTTTTAGGTCAGATTCAGGAACAAATGCAATGTGTTTTCCAGTTAATGGAAGAAATACAGACTTTTTTTGAATTTGTTTTTTGAATGTGTTTTCCATCATGTTTCCAGAATGCTTTCCATAATGTCTATATGTGGGATCAGTTTGTTTCTTCATTATCTGTATTAGAAAATTGTTTGTGTCCAACATCTGCATCTTCATCGAGCTTAACTTGGACAGAAGTTAAATTTCTTTTGGCAAGAGGTTTATGTTATATTGTGTTACTGTATTGTGTGGGATCCTACCCATGAATAATGAAAGGGTTTGATTTTGCGAGATTGTTGAAGTTTAGCTTTAATGAACAGAACTTGTTTTCAATCAGTGCCTAAAATTTCAATTGCTCCAATAATCCTCTACCAGAAGGAGAGTATAACATGCAAACAGTTATCTTCGTTTCATCAGTCTTTTGCTGTATAAAAGGTTCCACAAGTCGGTTTTGTTTAGCTAACCTGCTAATTAACCCATTGATTTCTGCATTTCTCAACTTATCCAGATAAATATCCTCTGTCTGTTGTCATGCTCTGCTACCAAAGTAATTGTGAATCTTTGAACAGCAGGGGCAAATACTCCATGAGGTGCTCCTTACTTTACCTCTAGAGTCTTACAGTGGATAGAAGAGAATTTTCAGCTGAATCTCCTGGAAATGTGACCTTTCTGGAAGTCTGGTGTGCTTAATGACTGGGAGACCCACGATGACAGGGCTGACCACAGGATGAATTATGCATTCTCCTGCTCTGATTGTGCTGGAATTAGAAGGCAGGGACTGGGGGGAGGGCAGATCAGTCTTGTAATCTAAGAAATATTGCAGTTCTTCTGGATTGCACTGCATGAAAGATGTCTTTGTTATTATTTTTTTAAATGCTGCTTATCATTTGCACAGTAGGTTTGTAGATACCTGTAACCAGTGTTGAAGAAATGGCAATGGTACTTGGGTTGTTTCAGTGTTTCTTGTCTTGTATATGTGTATCTTTCTAAAATCAAAGAAAACAGCAACCAGTTAAAGGAATTCTCCCTGGTGATCAATGTTAGTTGAGATACATGGAAACCTATACCAAGCAGCATTCCATTCAAAAGATGCCAGCCAGAACCTGGCCAGTCTTTTTCTTCCCTTGCATGAAACATATTTCCCAGTGATTGAGCTGCCTGTCTAAAGTGGCACAATCGACTTGAAAAAGCAGCAAGAAAACTGACATAGCTGTAGTTGCATACACTTCAGGCATCAGCCTTTGAGACCTTCTGCCAGTTTTTTTGGTGACTCCTTCAAATATGTTTTAACCTTTTTTTCTTTTTCTGCCCTCTTTTTTTAAAGGAAATCAGGCTGCCTGATGGGGAAAAGTGCAGCTGCATAATTGCACGTTTAGCAGCTGGGGGAAAAAAAAGGATGCTTGCTAGTATTTCACTTGCTGTAATCTTAACGTACTCAGAGAGATGTTTAAGCTGATGATATCCCTTTAAATATCCACTTGGGTTGGAAAACACTGGATTGGTGACAGGGACACTCAGAGACTTGAAGGGTGGAAGGCATGGCTTGCACCTAGAGAGATACTTGCTGAAAAACAGGCATACTGAGATCCTGATATGTTTGCCAAGAGCAACAGCTAAACTTGGGCAGCTGGTTTAGCAATTAAATAATGTTTTTGTTTTGGACAATGGGTTTATCGTAATGAATTAGCCGGTGGACTAGTCAGAATGGCAGAGGGGTTTGTTTTTGATTCGCCAACCATGCAGCATACCAGCATTGGGCACGTTCTTCCCAGCAATGGAAGTGCAAGAAACATTTCACACAAATGGTCTGGGAGTGGGAGCATGTACACTTGTGTGTCCCTTGTGTGTAAACCTCAGGTTCTTGTAATCTCTTGAAAATATGTAATGGATGGACAGCTCGGGCATGGAATAAGGAAATACATGGTGCCTTGTGCTTAGAAGTTGGTGTGTGGCTCATGCAAAGTCATTTTAGAATAGTCGGGGGCGGCGGTGGGAGGAGGGAGGAAAAGAAGTGCCTTCAGGGGGCTGGGAGCCAGCGCGTGGGTGTGCTGCAAGCCGTGCTCGCCAGCCTTCCCCACTTCTCATTCACCTCTGCTCCGCAGCCTGGCCTGCCTGTGCAGAAAGGAGCTTTTCCTTGCTCGGAGGTAGCAGGAATTTTTTTCAGGTTTCTTTCTTTCTTTCAAAAGGGCATTATGCGCAGGATGCTCTGTTCTTGGCAGCTCGCCCACTGTGCGAGGGGAGAAAGCTCGCTGGTTTGATCACAATGCAGACAGCCACTGTCAAAGGCAGTAAGCATTTGCAGGGCACCCCTTCCTTTTCCTCTTAAATAAAGCTTTTTTTTATTTAGCAGGCAAATTTTGTTTGTCCAAACACAATCACTTTCTTAAAACTTGTCTGGGGAGAAGCAGACTTTTCTTTGTGGAGCAGTTTGGGGCTGCTGGATGAAGGCTGCTTGTGTGTGAGCATGGGAGTTACATGGGAAGATGTTGTGGATGCATAACCATTAGCACCAACTTTGATTATGAGATGTGTGTTCAAAAAATAAAAGCAACCATACTTTGTAGTGCTTAGGAGAGGGCCTAGAAGCAACATCTGTTCAATATGTTAGAAGACACTTGAAAACCCTGTATCTCTCTTGCCAGAGCTGAAGGAAAGGCAGCAGCTTGAAACCTAGGCTTGGAGCAGGGGCCTGGCCTGTGGGTATCACAGGCAGCTGCCTTTCATCATCTTCTGCAGAGTGATCAAAGCACTGTCCTAGAGTAAGCTGGGGTTTCTGCTTTTCCTTCTAGTTTCCAATTCACTCTTTTTCAACAGTCAGTACCCCTGTGTCTTGTGTCACCTCTCTGATCTCCCCTCCCTGGTGTCCACCCTCCTAAAGCTCTTGTACTGAGAGGGCTGGAGTTACTGTATGAGCTAGGGGGAAAGAAAGTGGGTCAGCATATAAGACTCTCCATGATTACTCACTACAATTTTTGCTGGAGTGAGTTTTATTGCTCTTGAGCTCATGTTTGTCAGCCTTTCTTTAGAAAGGTTCTGGGAGGCTTTCCAGAAAATGGGTGCTCCTGTTGAAAGAATTTATTAAAGGAGGCTCTTATGCCAAATAAAGCGTGGGTTGGAAACACAGGTATCTGACAGCTGTAGAATCACATGTATTTCTGAAAGTCAGAACCATTTAAATGAGAACGAGCACGTGCTTGTGTCCAGCCTCTCTAGTGGCTTTGTGCAATGAACCCTGAATGGCTGCATCCAAGTGGAGGATGGCAGACCAAGACCACCCCTGATGTAAGAAGTCTGATTTCCCCATATCCCATGGCAAATGATTTCCCTTGGCTTAGGCTTGATGTGAAGCAAACAGGCTGAAATCAGTTGTGGGAGACCTTTTAATTTTAGGTGGTTCCCCTGCTCATTGCCTGGGTTCACTGGGTGCTGTGCCTTCAGTGATGGCTGAAGCCCTTTCTCTGGATATCAAGAGTTTGGTCACTGCATGTGCCTGTCCCCCAGGGAACACAGTGTGAGCCTGAGTGCTGTGCTCCTCCATGCCAGGCTCATCCCAGGCAGCAGCTCTGCCAGGGCCAGTCAGGATTTCTTCTAGGGTTATCAGATGATGCATCAAAAGATAATTTTTTTAAATGGAAATTAGATTTCATTCCAGCTGAGGGTAATTGAAGGGATGGTAATGGTCTGAAAGTAAATGAGATTCAGCTCTGTAGTCTGCAGCCACAACTTTCTGTTCTCCTCGTGTTACACTTCTTAAAATGGCATTCATTCCTAAATCTTGCCCTAAAGCTCTGTTACAAAGAGCTGCGTTTGTCTCAAGAGATAGGTAAAGATCATGCTTTAATTTTAATTCATTCTCTAGCCCTTGTCTCCCATCTCCTTAAGGATTCTCTGAACCTGCAGGCTGAATTTCCCAGCCAGATTTGTCCCCATGGGAAGCCTTCTGACCCCAGTGGGATTTGCAAGGGAGCAAAGAGTCCATCTCATCCTGTTCAGCCTGTTCAGATGAACAGCCCTCCAAAGCAGCTTGCAGTTTCAGGCTGAATAATCTGTGACTCCAACAATGCTTCTTTACCCGTCACAAAGAAGAGAGGAATCTTTGCAGGGGAAGATTCCATTGCTGACACCTGCTGAAGTACCACTGGACTGTCCAGAGTGGAGGATGGATGCAATTGCTGAGCTGTCACAGGGGGTGGATCTCCCTGTCTCTCTTCTGACTAAATGTCTTGGTGTACACGGGGTTTGCCAGATCTGATCTGCTCAGTCACACCAACTGTGATTTCTCTTCTCTCAGATCTCCTGGTGTTTGACTCTGTCTTTCCTGGTCCCTGCTGAAGGCTGTTGGCAGGCTGTTCACATGGTATGTGCTGTAGCTTCACAGAAGTGCTGTCCCTTGAGTGAGGCAAGCTGTTCCAAACTGATAGCACCAGAAACAGCTGAATTTGCTGAGTGCTTGCTTTTATGGGTGTAATTCAGAAGGTACTGTTTGGAAATGAAGGTGCACTTCCAGAGCCATTTCCAAAGCTCTGATATGTTGCAGGACACATTCAAGGATGATCTTCCTCAGCATTCAGCTGAGCCATTGCCCTCTGGGCACCAGGGGCTTCACAACCAGGCGTTAGTTAGTCCCATTTGTGTTGGGACATTTTGAATTAGCTGTGCCAAGCTTTGTTTTCAGATTCTTGATGCCCACTGCTGGTGCTGGGGTCTTCTATGTATCACTAATGGTTGATGCCTTTTTATGCTTGGTGAGAAGACATGTTTCTAACCAAAATGCTCTGTGCTGCTTGCTCAGTTCCAGGAAAGCATTGCAAAAATGTTTTGGTGAAAGTTTTGCTATTCTTAAGCTGTATGCATGTGACATCGCTGTGCCAGGTTCTGTCTCTGGCTTCAGCCTGTGGCTGGTGTGCTGTGGGGCTTGCAGGGTGCCAGTTTGTCACTGCTTGTCTTGTTTCCTCCCCCATGTCACCCTGCTGCCCTGGAGATGCAAGGCTCCTACTCATGATATCAGCCTCCATTTAAACCCATTTCTTAACTGGTAGTCAGAAGTGGGTGAAAGGAGAGGGAAAAATCCCTGACTGGAGTAGCAATGGTGACAAGTTGCAAAGATGTCAAGGTGGTCACAGTCAGACTTCTCCAGGAGCTTGGCTTCTCACAGGTCATGGCTCCCACTGAGTAGAAAGACAAGGGGACTTCCAGCATTGTCACCCAGATCACCTGTGGCTCCTGAGGAGGAGTTTGCCCAGCTGTGTTCCAGACAGCCCTGCTGCTGGCTGAACCCATCTGCACGTGCCCTGGTTGTGCCAGGACAGACTGTGCCAAGGTAAGCTGTGGGCTGCAGCAGGGCTTCCTGTCCTGGCAGAGCTGGGAAGACCCCTCAGCTTAGAAAAATCTTGGTCACCTGAGGCTGATATTTTACAGCCTCTGAAACTGTGATCGGTATGTGCTGAAAGTTTTGCACTTAACGTTGCTTTTCCAGCTCTCTGGAGGTTAACAAGACACTGGTGCATCTGGTTTTTGCCTTACTTCCGAGGTAGTTTTCCCCTTATAAAGATGAGAATGAGTAGATTTTTTGAAATGAATAAATTATCTGCACAGGGGCACTAGTTTGTGATAAACTTAATTTAAATGCAGCTGCATATTCTGTAACTGGAGTGTGGTTTTATGTAGCATAAAAGAGCCTCAATATGCAGAGAGGATTAAGGTTATGTGAGGCACCTTGGCTCTGCCATAACAGCTTATATCACTATAATTTGGGTTTTGAATTAATTCAGGCTTCATTCAGTCCTTGGAAAATTTTTGAACTATTTCAACTATTGATCTCTTATGTCCCTCCATCTGGTATCTTGGCTAACATACATTACAGTCTCCTGTAATAAAAGGCAGTTGACACTAGGTCCTGTGTCGTTGCTTAGCAAATCTTATTTTAGCAGATACCACCCTTCCTGTGACCTTCCTCATTCATTCTATCACTCCCAAATCTTTATTGTGTAACTTGAATGTAATGTTTAGTTTAGAGTATCCTGTGAAGCAGGGAAATGCAACTGAAAAGGAGGCTAAAAAGGGGAAGAGAGAAACTTCCTGGCCAATGAGTGTGTAATTGCACAATTTAGTTAATTGTATTGGAAAAAAGTTTAAGAGGAAATAGGGTAAATAACTGGCACTGTTCTGTCCCCAGCTACCTGTACCCTGTTTAGCTGTAGGCTGATTGCTAGTGTGCAAGTCAAATCAGGCAGAATGTGGCATTTGCCAATAGTCTTCTTGGGGAAAAAAAAAACAAAACAACATCTAAACAGCTCTGTGATTCAGTAAGGGAAGTCAAGAGGGACAGGAGCCAAAACTGACATATAATGCAGAAATGCAGTCTGTAAATTTGGGTCAGGGGAATTGCTATTACCTCAACCAAGATAAATTTGTGGCAGAGTAGCCCATGATGTATTTCGTGAAAGGCCTGGTTAGCATGCAGGTTTCTCCTTTGCACAAGCTTCTTCTGGCTTGTGTTGATTTCCCTGCTCTTTCGCTGAATCTGGCAGGGATCTCTGCTTTTTATGATAACATCAGTCAGAGATTAGATTCTTGTACAGAAGGCTTCAGGCTGTCAATGATTTAACTACCGTGTTGCAGCTGTGTTCAATAAATAAACCTTTGGGAATTCTCAGAATGGGTTTTCTGGGGGTGTGGAACAATTAGTAACTGCACACCTAAGCTAATGTAGATCCTACCTTTGTGGAATCTGCTCCAAGTGTTTCAATGCTATAAGGAGAGCTCCAGCTCAGCAGATATGCAATGAGCATGTATAGGGCAGCATGGAGCATTTTCTAAAATCCCACAGGAAAAATCTAAGGCAATAGATGTGTTCATTTGGTAGGATTTCTGTGGCTTCTGTGAGCCCAACTCTGATGTCTCACAGCTAAAGCATGATGTTCCTGCTTGGGCAGGAGCATAAGTCACAGCGTTCCAGACAAAGATGTTGGTCTCTTACTCACATGGAGAGTTTAATTTAAGCTCCCAGGTGAATATCTTGTTGTGCTCTCAAGGACTTGTTGACTTACCTGATAGCCTGATTGCCAAGTGAAACTGAAGGAAAATAGGGTAGAGATTATACCACCATCCCTGCAGTACCCAGCAGACCTACTCTCCTTTGTTTTAAGCTGGTGTTTTGGGGTTTTTTTGGGGTTTTTTGGTTTTTTTTGGGTTTTTTGGGTTTTTTTTTAATGGTTTGTTTTTGGGTTTTTTTGGAATTAGATTGTTTTATTGTTTGTTTGGTTTTTTGATGGCACAATATGGGATGATGGTTTTAAACTGAAGGAAGGTTGCTTTAGACTAGATGCAAGGAACGAGTTTTTTACTATGGGAGTGGTGAATCATGGACACAGGTTGCTAGGTGTGATAGATGCCCCATCCCTGGGAACATTCAAGTTGAGGTTGGAAGGCATTCTGAGCAACGTGATCTCATTTAAGATGTCCCTGCTCATTGCAGGGGTATTGGACTGTATCACCTTAAAGGTGCCTTCCAACCCAAACTATTCTATGATTCTACATCCACAATTCTTTGTTCTTTCTTCTCTGCTGAGAGGTGGACCTGGCTTTGCATTTCACTTCTCACATACAGGTTAAATTCACCAAGCAGTGTCAGGGTGGCTTTGGGAACAAATATAAGTACCAGCAACAGGCTTCAGGTTCCAAAAATTTGTGTTGGAAGGTTGTCTAAGTAAACTGCTTGGAGGCCGAGAGCTGGCAGGAGTTGGACACCTGTTAAAATGCAGGCTGCTTTACAGCATCTGAAATCAAAGCAGCCTGGGAGCCTGTTGAAGCTGTTCAGTCAATACTTGTAGAAGGTGTTCCAAATAAGCAATACATGGCCTCCGAGGAATGTTTTCAGCTCCTCCCTGTTGCTGTTTCCTGATGCTGTCAGTGCTTGGTGTTTCCTCCATGCTCTGGTATTATTGCTGTTATTGTAGTTACTGGGGGTGTTGAAAGCACATTGATTAGATGAAATAGTAATGGGAGAGGTGCCACTAGAGGAAACTGAGGCAGAAAAAGGAGGGCAGCAGTTCATGCTGTGGACACAGCATCAATCTCTCTCAGCAGTACCAGCCTCTCAGGTGATGCACGGTCCAAGGTGTTTCTGCAGTCACAGTGGCGTATTAAGAAGAACACTTGAATTAGCTTTTACATTAATCAGTGTCTAATTCCCTAATTGTAGCACTCGAGGTCAGGAAGGGCTGGAAAACCTGCCCAGGAGCCTGCTCTGGGCTTTGATAGCAGCTGGGCTCTCTTGAGTCAGGTTGGAAGTGCTCTTGGGTAGTGACTGTCCTTTGATGTAGAGTGAACTGACCCAACAGCTCTGCTGGGACCTAGAGGCCTCTGTTTCTGCCAGGGAGTTTGTTTCCTGGCATTGTGAGTTGAATCATATGGACAGGTAGGATCCAGGCATGGTGGCTTATATGCTCCCTGTATGGGTATATGGGCCTATGGTGTGAAAGATGGGGAGGAGGAGGGGGTGAGATGTGAGTGGGAAGAGACTGTGCCTTAGAGGAAGGGTTGAGAGGACACACTCCAGAGCAGCTGGTCAGCCAGCACAAGTGCTGCCATGGCTGCGTGTGCTGTCTGCATGCATCCACAAACATGTGCAGAAGTGAACAGCCAAAACTGAGGTGCAGTAGTGGGTCATGAGTGAGCTGGCTGGGGAGAACTGGAGGAAAGTTAGAGTAGAATAGAACAGTTGTTGAACAACAGTTTAGTTGTAAAGATCCTACAATGATCCAACTGCAAGGCACCAGGACAATTAGTTATTGGCTATCCTTGGAGTATTGCTATCTCCACATGAAGGGGATGGCAAAATTATGTGCCCTACAAGCCTTCATCAGTCTGCATTTGCAAGAAAAAGATAAACTCCCCGCCCACCCCTTTTTTATAAAATAGCAGAGTCTACTTCAAAAAGAAATTGCAAATAAGGGGGTGCAGAGACTTAATGTAGTCCTGGGAGTATCTCTGCTGCTGCATGCAGTGTTTGAAGGCAGGTCATGCCATCCACAAACGTGGCAATGTTAGTAACTATATTGATTTGTCTTAATGCAGTTATGAAAGCTGAACCTCGGAGGTGTGGGAGGGCCTTATTGGTAATTGGCGTCAAGATTGGTGGAGGATAGTATCAGCCAAAGAGGAGCAAATGGAGGCTAGAACAGGGCAGGGTAAAATAGTGACCAATAGAGGAAGAAAAGTGGCCACAGCACTTGAGGCTTCTCCATTGAGTAGAAAGAAATCTGCTTAAAATGTAATGCTGTGACTCAAAGTAAATAATGGGGTTAAAATCACTTTGAAAAACAAGAGAAAAGAAAAGTCAATGTGTCTGGAGTGTCTTTGGTGCAAGCCAAGGCCCAATGAGGATTATGCAGGACATGGCAGAGCTGCAATGCTTGCAGGGCAGGTGGGAGGGGGTGATACTTGACCCCTCAGAGGGAGTTTTACCCCTGTCATATCAAAATCTGTTGTGAAAAAATAATTTATTACCTTGGTTTCTCAGGTCTCTCAAATAAGCTCTTCTTGTAAGGAGGATCTTGACACATGATTATTTGGAGCAGTCTTCTTAAGCTTTTTGCTACCAGCTCTGAAAATAGTAGACTGATGCACACACCTCTTCCTGCTCAGCCTCCTAAAGTTTCTGACATCTCTTCCTTTAATTCTGCTTTGTAATTGAATTTCTGCCATGAGTTTCTTGTGCTAATTCATTTATGGCATACTTTTAATTGTCAGTGAATATGAATACTGCATGGACTGTAAACGTAGAAATTAATGTGTGCTATCCTGTTATCCTCTACTCCTGCAGGTTGAAACAAAGGTTTTATATGATTTCAGACATCCCTGAAGATCTTTTGGGTTTCAAAATCCAGCATCTGGACTGTGAAATTCCATTTACTTTGAGCATATAAATATGGCCAAATAATATTGCACTATATGGCTTGCTGGATGTGGAAAGTACAACAATTTTGTAGCAGCAACACAGAATAGAAACTAAAAGAGTTTGTGGCTTGTGTTTCCTATTTTGCCATTGACCAAGTTAGTCCTTATCTTGTTTTTCCATTGGGATTTGTTTGTTTTGCAGCTGGAGAAATAACATCCATCACTCTGTAAGATAAGGATACTTAGTTTTTAGCATAAAAAGATGTTGAATCTAGAGTGATTAGCTTGAATGTTTTTGTTGCTCCCAGGCTGCAACATTTATGAGTGCCTGCCCAGGGATCTCAAGAGTAACAGAAAACTTCATGGTAACAGAACATTTATTGGAATTTACTTCCTGGGAGCAGAAAACTGGTGTAATTAAAACCTGCACTGATGAGGGATGCTACCAGGATAAAATAAGAACACAGTCATTTAGGGGGCACACACTTAAGGGGTTTTCTGTTTGTCTTTATTTTTCCTTCCAGGGAAGGGAACTTTGGGCCTTAGGGAACTTTGTATGAAACTCCTCCCCAGATGATGGGAAGATGCATGTGGGAAGGGTGGTCTTGAGTAAAAGCCATTCAACCAGCATCATTCACCAGTGGTCAGGGGAGGGGACACTTCAGGGGGTGACTGGTGACCCCATGTCAGGGCAGGATACCCTGGCCTCACTTCGTGACACTTGTTTTGTTCTTGTGATTTGTAGAAGGACCTGCATTTCAGCTGGCTGTTTGACTGCTTTTCAGTTTCTTCTTGGTGTTTACTTCTGAAAACCTGTGGAGAATTTGTGAGGTTACCATAACAATCAAAAAGCAAAATATATAGTGCTAAGTTTTTTAAAAGGAGGAGATGGAATTGCAGTGCAGTCACTCTGACTTTTATTACAGTGTTTTTCTGGAAGTTAATAAATTATTTCCCTTCTAGTCATCTTCTGGGTGAGTAACAGTCAGCATGGGTTAGTTTGGAACAAATAATGTCAGACCATCCTAATTACTCTCTGGAGCAGGCTAACAAGTTCTCTAGATAGAAAAAGAGCAGATGATATCATTTACTTCAATCCTCCTCCAAGTTAAGTTTTTGGTGATGTTTTGATATTCATAGAAAAAAAGCTAAGGAAAATAAATTTTGTTGAAACTTATCAAGCTCAGAAGTAGTGTTGGGTGAGGATTTCCAAAAGTGGACCCTATGGCATGGGTTGCTGTTATTGATGCATTTGATAAAATGCTGGTTTAGACTCAAGTAGCACCAAACTAGGGGATGTTACAAGTACTTGGGTGGAGAAAATTATTTGATTTTCAAGTAGCTTTGGACAGAATCAGAAGATGACCTTAGAGGGCCCATCATTCTCACCAAAAGGCTTTAGTGTGGGCTTGCATTCATCTCTGGTGAATGGATTGACTTTACAAAATGCTCAGGGGTGGTTGGAAGGCCTCCACTGAAAAGTGTTGTGTGGTCATGGTGGGTCATACATCACTTTTCCAGCATCATCCTGCCCCTAAAGCAGCAGACACATGCTTCCATAAACAGGGGGATGGACTTCATGTCCAGTGTTGGGATCTCCTGGTGCTTTGGCATTGCTGGAGTACTAAAGCCTGCATGGGGCACTGCACTTGATGGAAGATGTAAAAAAATTGAAAAAGGCCAATGAGGATCTGAATAACAGGACTCAAGAGGTAAGATGGGAAGGAATAAGGGTGTTTGGTCTGGAGAGAAGGTGTAGGATTGGCACGAGGAGTTTACAGTGTCCAGAGACAGCAGTAGCTTGCTGTAAGGGGAGAAATATGAAACACTATGTCTGTAAGGGTTAGGGCCAGTGGAAGTGAATATGAGTGGTATTGTGAAAAGCAGGAACTCCTGCCTGTAGGGATGGTGATGTGTCAAAGGAGACTGTTGGGGGGCTTTGTCTGTCATGTCTGTGGCTGGAATTTGGCACTGGGCAGACCACATTTGTGTGTTAGGCGTGGGCTGGAGGCACCTGGGAGCTAAACGCAGAGGGATTTTATTTGCAGAAGTTACAGGGTTACTGGGTCCGAAGTGATCTAGCAGAAAAGAAGTTTATGTATTGGATTGGAGAAGATGAATTCTTCCCAGCTGAGCTTGGCCTTGGTGGTGGAGGAAAATCGTGGTCAGTTCTGTGAGAGAGGGAATCAGAGCAAGTCATTTGCTTTCGATTTTCTAATCCACAGATTTTGAGAGATTAGGAATCATGGGAGAAGGTGAACCTTGCTCCTGGTGCGCTTATCTGAGACTCCTTAAAGGCTGATGAGCCCTCAGCATCCAGAGCTGACGGATGCTGATGGGATGCAAATTATTATATTCTTTTTTCCTGAGAAATGTGCTCAGTAAAAGAGAAGTGTTTTCTAACCTTTCAGAGCAATGCTTAGTGGCTGCAGTAAACTTGGAACTGGCTCTCTCATATTTTTCATTTATTTTGTTCCAGTTTTTACATCTTGGTGTAGTACTATTCTGTGATATGAGCCAAGCAAACCTTCTGAATCCGAACTCGATACTTGCTTATTTTGAAAGATGACTTTTTACAAGAAACTATTTAAAGTAAGAAGGGTGATTTCAACAGATTATTGAACATCAGAAGTTTGCTGTCTGAATTC
Source organism: Toxostoma redivivum (assembly GCA_013397375.1). Lineage (NCBI taxonomy): Eukaryota > Metazoa > Chordata > Aves > Passeriformes > Mimidae > Toxostoma > Toxostoma redivivum. The sequence continues at coordinate 15,124 of VXBI01014101.1, forward strand.
AAGACAAATCTGTGCATTTTCAACATGGAAATATTTCTTATTTCAGGACAAATAATAAAATGCAAATGCACAACAAAGCTGTTTCCCATTGTAGGGCAAGAACTGGAGGAGGGTTTTTGCGTGTTGAGACTATTTTGGGTTTTTCTTGAACTGGGAACAATAGCTTTTACAGGAGAGGCCAAGAATGTGAAGATTGTCACTTAAAGAAAAGCTATAATGTAAAGCATGTTTGCTTTGTGTCTTCTCTTCCAGGTAATCGAGCCCCGTGGACTTTCTCTGAAGAGATTCCAAAATAGGTGGTAAGTACTTTGCAGAGCCTGCTCTTTTCAAGGCACTCTTTAATTTAGTAATATAAAACTAAATGAGAAATTGAAAATGCAAGCTTAGTTTTTTGTTCTGCATTGAGTGCAGAAGTTTGCATTTGCTGAGTTAATGGCATGCTTTAATTATAAAGCTGGCAGGGCTAATCTTTGAGCAGGGGTTTGTTGTCAAAGTGTTAAGCTTTGCACTTAATAATAACCTTTGCACTAAAAATAATTTCCTGAGATTAGATAAGTGAACGGTTACATTTTTAAAAATACTTGACTTTAGGGGAAATCTGTACAAATTACGCTGTATTTTTTACTAAAAGCCTACACATCCCACTGGAGTGGTGTTTTCTGTGTCAGAAAGCAACCTTAGGATTTTTTTCCCTTCTGTTCTGTCCAAGGTGTTAATCTAAAGGAATGCAACTTCCAGAGTTAAATGAACTGCATAACCCATGCTAATCTCTGCCACATGTGACTGATTTTGTTCTGCCTGCACCCAAGGCTTCCATGTATTTCATTTGTATGCACTTCATTAGGTTCTTATTTGCGAGTAAGTGAAACATTAAATCAGTCAAGAGCTGCAGGAGGATGAGGTGGCTAAGAACTGCCAATGTGGTGCCATTGCAGGTGCAAAGCCACCTCCTATGCTGATGTCAATCAGTGCAATTCTTTTCCTCTGCTGGAGCTGGTGTCTCCAATGGTGCCAGCTGAGACTCTGCTCTGCAACACTCTTTGCTGTTTGTTTTTGTTGTTTCTAGAGAAATGCATACTCTTGTTTCCTTTTTCAATTCTAGATTTCTTTCCCATGAGATTAACCAAATTATATAATTACCCATTAATTCCTCAGGAAGTTCATTCTTTCGTTGCATTTCCCTAGTGCACAGGATACAAGCTATTAGAGCTCTTGTGTGTTCAGATTGACTAATGAACCATGGCGGAATGCCCCAAACCTCTAATGGACTTCTCTGTCTTCCAAATCCATGTATTTCCCATAGATCAGATGCTTTTTGATACATATGGTCCCAGGTTGATTTGAAGTGTCCATACAGGAGAAACATAGCCTTCTGCACTGGTAATTTCTCAGGGCAGGGGAGGATGATGGAGTTTGGTGTGTCTGTCAACCTAAATATGTGTTCATTTTGCTAGAAAATGTTTACTTTGTATTTATAAGGGGCTTACTTAACACCCCTTAAATGTATGTTATCAGCTATATCCTTCATCGATGAAAACATCCCTTATTTAGTAAGCTGTTTTATCCTTGTTTTCTGTATTGAGGCTTATGTTCCTAAAACTTGAGTTTTACAAGCCCAAATCACAAATTCCATGTCTTTCACCAAAATGCTCTTGTGAACAGTAGCTTATGAACCCCTCCTCTTCCCCAGCCCTGCAGCTAGGATGGGACCTGTGTTGCAGACCTGCATGGTTTGTATTGCTAATTTCTGTATTGGGACCTGAATATTCAATGGATCTTTTTTGAGAGTTTGAAAAATGAAACAAAACTCTTCTTCTGAGGACAGAGAGGAGTATGAGATGGATGACAGTAATACCATGTGTTTAAATTCCAGGTATTTAAATATTTAAATTAAACTTTACACTGTCTCTTTAAATTGTACTTAAAATTGGATTTTCTTGTTGACTTGTTTCAGGTAACACCTGAATAGTTATGAGTAAAAAATTGTTGATACTCCAGACTGTTTTTTAATATGTCTTTCTTCTGGGTAGTCTTTTTGGGTAGTGCTTTGAAAAGCTCCTATGGTCTTTTGGCAGAGCTTAGGCTCCTGATGCACTTCTGCTAACAGATTAGAGTTGTTGGGTGCTCGTACATCACATTTTTGATGCTTTAATGATCTACATTCCTCACCTTTTCAAGTTCAGATGTATCCTGATTTCAGTTTGGGAATTTATATGATCCATACCAGAAGAAAGTACATCTCCAGAGTGTAACTGCTCCTGCATGGAGCCTTACAGTGGTCTGGCTGCATCAGTTTATGTTTGACATGTAGTAAGAGACAGACTTGAAGGCAGACCAGTGCTGAGCGTGATGGGCATTTTCCAAAATGTAATGTGGGGTCAGTGGCACATGGATAGCTTCAGAAAAAAGTATGAAACTAAAATGTGTATGAACATGCCTGAAGGTAGCTTGAATTTTACCCCAGCTAAGCACATCTGGAAGTGAGGATGCTAGCCATGGAAAGGGGGAATTGGCATTTGGATGCTCTCCTGCTGGGATACCACAGGGTCTGATGCAGCAAGCTGCTTACCTGTGTTTCTGCCTGTAAGCACATAAGCAGCTCTGGGCAGGGAAGGCCAGGGAGCCAGACACATGATGGGAGATGCACCCGTCAAGGCCACCCTGTGCAGGACACCTGAGGGGACAGCTGGGTCAGGATCCATGCCTTGGCATGTTTCAGGGTGCTGCTGGGTGACTGTGCTGGGAGTTGGAGCTGGGATGTGCTCAGGAGGGCTGTCTCTGTCCTGGGTGCAATGCAGGGGAGCTGTGATGGTGGCATTGCTGTTCTGGAGGAGCACATAAGTGGCTGTGACCATGGCCAGGGAAGGCAGGGGATGGGACATGAGATGGTGTGAACATCATTTCAGGAACTGCCTGTTGCTTGCATGGATGTGGGGCTCTGAGTCTGGAACAGGGCTCCTTGCTTCTCTGGTCCAGAGCTGGTGTGTTTGATGCAACGTGAAAGTGAAGCTTTTTGCAGCCAGACTGATGGATCTGTCCTACCAAACTGCCTTTGAGAAATATTCTACTTTTCAACTAAAAGCTGAGTTGAAACTTCTGCAGCCTTTGTGCTTGTGGGCAAGGGGGTCCCCTTGAATGGGAGATTGCAAGAAGTACTGGAGGGCTGAGCTTCTAAACACATCTCAGGATCGCCTGTGGCAAAACATGGCAATCAGGGAATGTTCTTGCGATTGGTGTTGGGAAATCTGTTGGAAATATTTTGTATGTTGTGTGCACAGAGCAAGACTGTGGGCATCTCTCCATGACCTGGCTCTGGCCATCACTAGAACATTCCCCTTCACCAGGATCTCCTGGTGCCTTTCAGCTTGGCTCTGCCTCTACTGCCCTTTTCAGCATTTCCTTGCCTTCTTTATAGCCCACCCGTGTCTCCATATCCAGGGTCCTATGAGATCACCCTTCCTGTGAACATTCAGGCTCTGCAGGAAGGAAAAATTCCAGCAGCAGTGCCAGGCTGAGCACCAGGACAGAAAAGGAGAAGGATGCAGGCAAGATAAGTGGGAATTTGAGGCTGTTTTCTCCTTCCCCTGGGCATCATGTGCACTACAGCCTTGAAAATCTGCCTCGTTTCAGAGCTCAAACTCAAGTCCTCTTGGGGGAAGGAAGACCTTTCATTCTGTTAAATTTTCCTGTTACCTTTCCCTGCTGTCTGGAGGGAGCTGTGAGGGCCACATATCTGCCATACATAAAACTATACTGTGGGTACGAGAGGGGAGATAGAAGTGCAATTTACTAGAAAATATGTCTTAAAAAAGAACAAATGGGGAGCACAACAGCAAATGAAGTACCTTTTGTGAGTAGCTTATGTAACAAAGTAATTGAAAATAGTTCATTATGGTTTAATGTGTCTTTAATCAAAGCTTCCAATTTTTTTCTTAACCACCTTTAAAAATTGCTATTTGAGTCTTTGGCTTTTACGTTCTTATTATTAATAGGTTTTACTGACGTCTCCTCTGTTGAGACTTTTCTACGTTGTACTGCATGTTTGCTTTCCATATTCACTGTTTGCTCATTCAAAGATGTTAAGAAAAAAACCCAGAATGATTGTGCAACATTGCTGTTTGGCTGTGTTTGTTTTTCATGAATGAATCTTCTGCATGAGTGCTCACAGGCTTTGGGATTACTCACTTTTCAAAAACTTCTAAAATTCAACCTTTTTCCTTAATTCTTTACTATGATGGGGAAAAACTAAAGCAAGCTTTCCTTTTAAAAAAATAAACTCTTAGCCAAGATTTCCAAGCTGGAAGACAATGGGGCTCTATAATTGCCCTGTTTTTCCCATTGTGTACTACGCCTTCTCCATTTTGTAGAGGTGTTGCTATATAGCATGAAAAAGGAGTGGCTCCTAATGCAAGTATCTCGTGTTGATTCACTGCTATACAACTGTTCATCCCCTAAGAGTGTGGGATTACAAAGCATTATCATGCTCAGATTGACTCAGGTAGTACTATTTTTATTTAAGCTGTATTAAGGTATCATTGTGAATCTTTGGTCTTGCAGCAGGGGTGTAATACGATTTACTATTTTTATAAAAAATCAACATGTCTGTACAAATCCTGTCCATGGCAAGAGCTGCAAAGATTAGTCATGAACTCGACAGTTTTTCTTCCCCCTCTCCTCTACAGTGAGTTATTAAATTTTTAATTTTCCTGTGACCTCCATCATGTTGGCCAGGTTTGGAATAAAGTAAGATGGTGCCTTGGCTTACGGTGTCAGGGACTTGGTACTTGGGAGAAGCTTTGGTGTACGTGGGGGGCTTTGGTGTAAGAAGGAGCAAGGTTTGGGGATGCTCAGTGGAGTTACCTGGGCAGTCACCAAGGGAGTGCAGTGGATTTCACCCTCCTGAAGCCTTGAGGACTCTTCTAATTCAAGCAAATGAGACCAGCAATTCTGTCCATCCACCTTGCTGGCTTTTATATCAGACCCCACCAGTTTTAATTTTTAAAAAATGGTAATAAAAAAATTGCTCAGCTCTTTCTCATTACCCTGCAGCAGCTTAGTACCCTGGTAATGCAAAGATAAACATGCATCCTAGGGTTGAGGATAAACTGCATCCTAGGCTAAGGGAAGCAGTCATAAATATCTACAGACAGCATGTCTGTCCAGCTGCATGCCTGCAGGTTGGATAGACTGCCAACCACTGTGTTTCTAGAGGGGAAGGAAAAAAAAATTATGGCCTTTCTTAAAAAGGGAATGCAATGAGACGAGGGGTGATTTTCCACATCTGGGACAAATATGAAGGTGATCCAAATAAGTTCTTTTGCAATGGGTCTGACTGGAGTTACCACTGAAAGTCAGCATGGTTTGCAATGATGGTGGGCGCAAAAACTGCTTCACTATATTGCTTTGGTGATCTAGGAATTGCATAGCAGAGTTACAGTAGCCCAGGGAATATTTCCTGTAAGCTGCTTGGATGCAGCTCTCATTCTGAGAAACTCAGTAGAATGGACATTGCCACTCCTAGACTTCCCACCTCCAGTATTCACTGGGATGAGGGGGGTTGCTCCAGGGCAGGAAATGCAGCACTGTGTTTGGGGGGAGTTTCTAGGAGTCTTTCTGGCCTTCATCAGCATTTGGAAGGAGAGGTGATGGAGAGAAAGGCTGAATGTGGGCATCTTCCTGGGCTCAGTATCCTGGGACAGCCTGGCTGGTGAGCAGCTGAATTGCTGTAAATGGCTCATGGCACCCAAAGGCAGCAGGAAGCAGCCATGGCTGTCTTGAGTGTGGTCTGCTGTTGTGTGAGTATGAACATACAGAGAGACAGAAGAAGCATTTCTGTCCCCATCAAGCCTTCATTTGAAATGAGCATTAATTGAGGAGGCATTTAATATGGGGGTTTTTACAGCCTTATCCTTAATTACCAGGAATGCAGAATAAGATTCAATAACTGCTTGACTACCACCTTAAATAGAAAAAGCCCCAGTGGTAGTGGCTGGATGCTCCATGGCTTGGTGTGGGCAGCACAATATATCCAGTGAATGAGAGAGAAGATGCTGTGGGTTTGCTGGGGCAGGTCCACAGCCAGGTTCCTGCACAGTCCTGTCCCCTGCTGACCATGAGCTGTTGCAAAAGGAATGGAAATCAGCTGGTGAAGTCTGGTCTCCGTTACACCATTTAGGGTAGAGGAACATAAAGTGCCAGTTTGGCCATAACAAAATGTATGGATAATTTGGACATAGGCTGCACATTGCTTTGTTAATGGTTTTGTTTGGCAGGCTTTGTTTGGTACTTTTTTGAGAGGGGGGAGCTCCCACCAAGTGTTGCATGTACGTCTGCTGTCATGTGCAGACATTGCCCTCCTCCTGCACGGGGTTCTGGTGATGTTCCAGCAGAGCATCAGTGGGGTTGGTGGGGTGCAAACTTTTTTGTGTGAGCAAAGAGAGTCATGGCTAAGCCAGGCAGTTTTGTTTTCTTCTCCCTATGCATTTGGTATTTATAAATATCACCCTTTATCATAAAATAATTATGATTATGACTGTCATAAAATCTGGTCTCTTAGCAGTCAAAGTCCCAGTTGCTCCTTTTCAGAGAGCTGACATGAATTCCCACAAAAAACAGACATGGCCTTTGTCCCTTGTCTAAATTTCGTTCTCATCTGGAAAGAAGCATTGGGATCTGTTGGACTAGATGATCACTCTGGGTCTTTTTCCAACTAAACTACTTTGTTCTACTCAAGTGCAGACAGGATTGGAAAGCTGGAAGAAGACTGGGCTGTAGATCCCAACTCTAGCTGTGTTCCTGATTTCATGCAGAAGTGGTGAGAGAGATTTGCTATGCTAGGTGCTTGCTGGCTGGCTGTCTTACACCCTGAAGCCCAATAATTCATTGTCTCAATATTGAATTAATTAGTAAATTGAGTGTAGTAAATCTGTTACAGTAAAAATGAAATTAATTAAACTACAGAATTCTTTTATTCCACCAAAACAATTGTATTTGGCCTTCATTGAATTTCAAAGGGAATATAATTTGTAATTTTATTCAATGAAATGCCACAAGCAAAATAATTTAGGAAAAATGTTGCTTTTTGTAATTTGGGGAGGAAATTTCATTTTATGTATTTACCATCAAGAAATTATTTTGTGGCACATCAGTATTAAGACATATATCCTTATGGGTGTATATCACGTCTAATAGCTTGTTATTTACAATTACTGCCTGTTTCTCAGAACAGTTAATTATTTAGTTCTGGTAATTTATATTGGAATCACTAAGGCAGGTTGTTTTTAAGTCCTTTTTTTTCCCTAGGTAAAAGTACCTTCTCTCTGAATGGTAATGAAATATTTTAACTCTGCAACAAGGAGCACAATAGGTAGGCATAATAATATAAGTGCCTGAAAATATAAACTTGAGAATGTAACATCTGTGCTCACTGGTTTCAGAATATGCGAGGAATGCCTTCCTTGAGTTTTCATGTGTTTTCTAACTGTTTTGAATCTGAGGAAAAGATTATTTTCTTTTGTTTTGGTTGGTTATTTCTTTTAAGTTTGACCAAGTAGAGTTCATAGGCTCAGGTCCTCAGTCACAGAATGAGGTAAGAGGAGTGAATGGTCCCTGTTCTCCTCTATAAAAATAGTGGGAAGTGCATTTACCTGCAAAGTGACTGCTGAGTGGAGGACTCAAAGGATAGCGGGTGCAAAGGGAATTTCACAGCAGGCAGGTACTAAATTATGTATTTTGTGTGGTACCTGGGGAATGACTTCAGAGTGTCCTCCTGAATCAGTGTGTTTTAAAGATCATAGCCTGGGATTCTAGGAGAAAGGGTTTGGCTTTGCAGGTTATCTGGTTCTTCAGTTGTTTACAGATGTTTAACAACTTTGTGGTAGTATTCCCCTCCAGCCACATTTTCTCTGCACCCTGGATAAAGTGTGACTTAGTAGGAGAGTGGACCTTATCATGCTTTCCACCCCTTCTGAATCCTTCCCATGATGATAAAGAATATCTAAACAAATGTAAGTTTAATTTTATTTCTCACTGCATCTCAAGCATCCTTCTCCCAGGCTCTGCAAGGTGCCCCAGCTGGGCATGATGATGTCTCTGCCTGGACAGCCAGGCATCCTGGGGGAATGGAGCAGCATCCACCTTCAGGACAGCACCCACGCAGAACACAGGATTTGTTACACCTAAACACAAGTCAAAACTTGTAAGAAGTGGTTTAATAACAGGAATATCAGCAGACCCCTGAGTATAATGCTGCTGCTGTATGCTTTCATAAATCTAAGGTTTAGGGATGACAGTTATGATGCATGGCATTGGGAGTAAGTGAAACAGCAGTCATTAAACAAAAATGGGCTTTTAAACTAATGACAGGTACCTAAATGGCTTTGCAGTGAAACAGATTCCCTGAGGCTACCATTCTTCAAATCATGTACATCCTATTGACTTTAAAAAAAGCAGGAAAATATTTTGTTTTCATGCTGCAGTACTGCTTTTACATTCATGCCAAAGGTCAAGCTGTGAAGCATTCACTAGGCTTTAAACTGGAGGTGTTAGAAAATAATGAATGGAAATATTTCCAGTAATTCATTCACTGTTATTACCTGAATTAAGCCACATGCCATACCAGGGATTCACACCTGTTCCAAGATGGGTTTAGAAGTGAGTATGGGGACACTTTTCTCCATCTAAATTCAGTTTAGTGTTTAACCCAGTAGGTAGTTCTGCACAATATCTCTGTTATACAGAATTGTATCCAAATGTCTTTATCAAAAGCTCTTCCAACTCCTGCTGGTTTAAAATTACAAACAATAAAGCAGCATATTCCTTTGTCTCCTTTGAGAACATAATTCCCAGCCTAAAGCCAAAGGTTTAAATATGCATGTTGTGTCCTTTCCTTCATGCCAGATGTCCTGTTGGACAATGGCTACCTGTATCTGAAATGCATTGATCAGTTTCCTTGAAGACACATTTTAAGCAGGTTGATGGTTGCAGACCAACTTGTTCTCAGTCAATCACTTCCACATCTTTTTAACTTTTGCTTTTCCTCTGCCCAAGTTTGATTATTTCCTGAAAGTGCTTGTTTGGCTTCTGTCTTCCTGTCCCTTTCATTCTCCGCCTTTATCAGACCTCTTGGGTTTCTTGTTCTCCTTTTATTACCAGGAGCAGAGGAAAGAACAGAATAACCCAGACTCTGAATGGATGTCAGACAGCAGAATTTGGTTGTTTTGCATCATATTTCTTCATACCATACCCAACTTGGAGCCCACTTCTTGCTCTATAAACCCAGCTTCAGCCTGGGGCTGACCTTGCTTGTTGAATAACTCCAGATAATTCCAATTTTTATATAGCAAGCAATTCCACTACAAATGTATGTGAAATCTGTTGAGAGTAGTCATATTTCACTTTCTTCCTGTCATGAGATGGCAGTTTAAAGCTGAATGTTGAACTGCTCTTTGATGTTTCTTGGAACCCTGCAAGTCTGAGCAGAGGTTAGGAAGGATGGGATGGAGGGTGGGCCAGAAGTCCAGAGGTCTCCTGACAAGCCAGGGATGTTGAGTGCAGCTTTCAGAACCTGACAAATTCTCTTGCAAATGTCACCAGAAATCCTGGCTCTCTGCAGGCTTTGGTGCTCCTGGGAGATCTAGATAATACTCTATTCTTTCCTTTTCTTATTTGCCTCTATAGTCTGCCCTAACCACAGGCGTGCTTTCTGTGGGCAGTTCTTCATGGAAGGAGGGCTGTCTAGCTGTGGTGACTTCAGCCTTATTCTCCTCTTCCTAGGGAGTCATAATCTCTTTTTCCTAGGGAGTATGCTTGAGTCAGGAGAGAAGAGTGGAAGAAGAGTCATATTAACTAAAACATGAACATTTGAACAGATGGCTGACCTCTGTAACACCAAGAACTGTTTAATTTTAGAGATTTGCAGGCTGTTTCAAGTTTGTCGTGCTCCTTACAACCATCTACGCATAGATACACAACGCTTTATTAGCTTACTGCAAAGCTTTGTTGTTTAATTTCCCTTCTGTTTGAAACACTGAGCTTTAGGTTGAATAAGCAAGATCCTGGATCATCAGTGGGATTGGTTCCCTTTGTGACAACTTCCTTTAAACCACTGAAGGCTGAGGGAGAAGAGATGCTCCTGGTCATGGTGGAAGGAGCTCAGCTCCTCTGTTTTTCTCACTTCCCCAACGTGCTCAGCCCTAGCACAGACAGGGGCCATGGAACAGTTAATTGTGGGCAGGGAGGACACAGATAATCATCCTGCCCCAAATCACTTAAACGCCTTAGGAGTCCACCCTTGCCTGTCTGAATGAGCCAGCTAATCTTTCAGTGAGCTGAACAAGTGAGCACTGAGTTATATATGGTACGAAGAGGGACATGACACAAAATAATCAAATTCCCCTATCCTGCCTCTACCACAGCAAAAACTGTGCATCCATTGCTTGCTTAATAGTAGAAGAACATCACTGTTTGAAGAAAATTATTTCTGGCTATGGGGGTTTCTCATCCTCTGGAAGCTTGTAGGTCAGAGTTGCATATCTTTTGAAAACAGGTGGTATAGGCCAAATGGGTGGTGGCTGCATGCCAAAATTCTTGGAGAAATTATTTGAATGAAAAGGTATTGGACTAGATCAGTGATTCTCAATACTTTTTGTGAGATCACAATGAATTCCCAAGAACTATGCTTCAGGCACTTGTGTGGCAATTTGAAAGAGCAGTATCTGCGTGGTGCCCACACATGAAGTCTTTGATGCTGTCCTGGAGACCTGCTGGAATGAGTGATGCCAAGGGTCCCATCTGGGATTCGGTGAGTCAACATTGGAAGAATAACTGTGAAGGACTTGAAAAATGTCTTTATAAGGAGTATACCAGTCCTTTGGTGTTAGTCCACCAAAAAGTGAAAGAAAAAAAAATCTGTATCAATGCAGCATGTATTTTTTATAGACATCTGGCTTATCACTATGGTTGGCTCTTCTTAATTACTGTTAATGCTTCGAAGGCTGTGCAGTTGGAGATGGAATGTGGCTGGCCCAGAGTCAGGGCACAGCAGCTTTTATCAGGGCCATTCGGAGACAGACCATCTGCAAAATGTATTTATTTTTTTCCTGGGTTGTCTTCTCTAAATAAAAATGTGATGCTGTGAGAATGTTCATTCTATCCTATTCTTACACTCTACCGAAGTTGCCATTTTCTGACAAATTGTTTTTAAAAGTTATATTTGGACAATGTCTGTTTACTTAATTCCTCTCCTGTCATCACTGCTTGTCCATGAAACTCAAATCTCTTTGCATGCAAGCTCAGCTGTAGCTCAGTTCAGAATATTCTTGAAAGTGTAGTTGCTTTATGCTAATTTGGTTTTTTTTAGCTCCCTTCCTTTGACAGTGGAGGAACTGCAGGTACTTCACATGTGATGGAGGCAAACCCAGTTCCTGCAGAGCCAAGGGCTGTTAGAGGTGTGACAGTCGTGTGGTCAGGGTTCCTTGCTCACCCCAGGTGTTGGGGCTTTAGCACCCGTGGCATCCCACAGCTCTAACACGGGGTTAGCTTTGCAGGAGTGAGTGTCTTCTGCCTGCAGAAAAACATGTGAAGGTCCTGGCTTAGGTCTGTAGCCAACAAAGGAGACTTCATCATTACCTTCAACAAAATTGCCTTGTCAGGAGAAGACTTGGAAGAAGTAGCTCTTTTTCTTTTTCTTTTTTCAAAAAGTAACTTCCCTGATCTTGGTGCCCTCTCTGAAGTGAACTTAGCTAGGTTTTGTTTTAGAAATAGAATAGTCCTTTGTCATAGAGCTCTATTCAATACTGTGCTGTTCAAATCGGTGAGGAAGAAAGGATAGTCCCTCTGTGACACTGATTTTAGCATTTCTTAAAAATTGATAAACTTTAGGCTTTCCCAGAAAAAAATGAGCTTTAGCAAATCATAACATGTTTTCCTCATAGTTACAGTGATATAATCTAGCTTTGGCCATCCTTGTCTAGCAGTGGGTGTTTCTGGAGGAAGGGAGAGAATAGGGACTGTAGTTAGAAAGGCAAATGTAATTACAAGAGCAAACAGTTGTTTATATTCTATAAAATTGGTACTCATTGCTCTCAGGTTCACCTTCCTTGCCTTAAGGTTTTCTCATTAGAAGCAGTTTCTGTAAATACCATCTCTTCCTTTCCCCTTGGAGAGATCTCAAAAAGCTGGGCTGGAATTAGTGTCTGGGTAATCAATAAACTCTAATCTACATGATGGGATTTTTTTTCCTTTAAGTTGGTTCTTTCTGTAGTGGAGAGGACATGTCTAAAGCAAATGTAAAATGAACAAGGGTTAGATTTTACTTGATTCACTGTTACTATATGTGCTTACAGTTTTGCAATATGAATATCTCCAAAACAATTATAGTTATTTCAAGGTTGACAACTAAATGATTAATCTACTACCAGACAGTCAGTGCAGCCAGTGCAGTAGTTATTTGAAACAATTTTTGAGCCTCTTCCCTGCTGTTCTTTCCCTGCAAGTCTGATTTAAAGATAAGACACTGACCATAAAATAAATTGGGATATGTGGCCTTTTCAGTCTCCTCCTTTGCTTCAAAACTGTGCTTCTGCCTTGCATTCAAAAGTGTGCAATGAAAGGATCTGAAGTCTGCACTGAGCCAGAACATCCAGTCTTTAATTTGGTGCACATGCTTAAAATATCTTGGGGTTGGCGGGATTTATTTGTGCACATAAATGCAAGTGCATGCTTAATCGAGGTGAATAATGATACTTGAAAGATTTTGTTGATGGGAGGTCACAAGTGTTTTGGTTTGTGTTAGTGGCATAGGTGCAGAGCATGTGAAAATATTCATTGGTCATTTTGTTGTCTGGAGCAGTCCTTGTAATGGGAATACTTGCTTATATTCTGGTTTTCTTCTCAGAAGGTCTCTGCTTTTCACTACATAGTGTAGAGGGAGAACTTTTCATGCTTAGTTAAGGAGCTGAATTTAGGGAGGTGACTAAACACCGTAAAATCCAATAGTTTGTGAGAGAAAAGGCAAGACCACAGAAAATATTCCAATTTGGTTCTTCATGCATTCTATGAACTTGTGCATTTTTAACATTTTTACAGCTACAAGTCTTAACACTGTTTACTTAACAATGTACTTAACACTGCATCGAGACAACTGGCTCAGAGGAGCCCTCCCAACACCTGTTAATGCTGTGGACCTGCCTTTGTGCTAGTTCTGGTTTTAATTGTCTTGCTGTTTAAAGAGATGTCCCCAGATGTGACTTGAGGTTAGAGGTTAAGCAGTTCCTCATTACTCTGAATAGCAGTGATACATTTGGTTGTTTGCCCCTTTGAGCCAGCTTGGAGCTGATGAGCAGCAGTGGAGCTGGGCATAAATCATAGAGTTACTCACAGCTTCTAACCTTTTCCTTAAGTTGTTTTGGCTGATAATACAATGTAATAATAATTCTGGACAATAATAGGTTTGCTTCTCTGGCTTGTGTGATGCCAGTTCTGTTGTTGCAGAGGTTGTGTGTTTAGCTCTCAGTAAATACCAGGCACAAAGCCAGTTGCTGTGTGCATGGTTGACCATGACTTGATGAAGCTATAGCAAATTTTGTCTGCACTTGGAAATATTTTCTTGTCCCTTAAAGGCAACTCTGTGCTCTGCCAGTGACTTTCATTGGAGAATGAGAAAACTTTGACACTGGCTCCTACTGCCCACTTTTACAGCCCCAGCTTCCTCTGGTACATTAATCACCTTTCTTAATTCCATACAGTGAAAGAAACAGTCCTGAAGTGCTTATAAATTATGTAGTCTGCATTGCTCAGTATGCTGAAGTTTGGGAGTGAGCTCCAGGGAGATATCTGTGCTATGTTAAGGTTATTCGGAGAGAAGCTTGGTTTTGGTCTTAATGCCTTTGCTGCCAAATTTTAGCAGGTAAAGGTGAGACAGACTGCTCCAACCCAGCAACAGGTTATTATTGTTTTGGTGGGGCAGCTTTGGTGCCTCTTCAGAAATCACTCAAATGACCAGTGCTTATAAATAAGCAGTGTCCCTTCCTCTCAACCTCCAAGTGTGGAGGACTTGTGCTGAAGTCAGAAAAAGGATGCAAGGAGAGCACCAAGAGCACCCTTGCTTTTGAGTACTGTGGGATGAGGCTACAAGTGGCAATTGATCCCATTTAACCTTATTTTTAAGATATTTTTCTACACACTCATCATCACACATTATCACACTCTCATCATCCTTTTGTTTAGGTTTCTCTGTGAGCTGGTTGTGGTCAGCATGTTTCAAAAGAGCAGATTTCATGAGGCTGTGTTGGTTGCAAAGCCCAGTCTCGTGTTGATGCAGGGAGCAGGGAGTGAGTAGACTCCAGCCCAAACAAATTGCTCCCCTCTTGGACACTTGCCCTGGGGATAGGCTGTTCACCTCCACCCTGACTAGAAACCCTTTCAGTTTCAACTTGATCATGGGCTGCTTAATAGTTTGAAGGGGTTTTTGTCAGTGCTGTGGGTTTATATTTTTTCATCTGCTGTTCCCCATCCTGATGCAGTAACAACAAAAGCTCCTCTCCCTTCTTGTGCTTCTTTTTTTAAGATAACGTCAGCCAAATGCTGCTAGTTTCCACTTTCAGTACTTTAAAAAAAAATTGTATAATTGTACAACATTTTGATCTTTGTTCGTTTTTTTTATTTGCATGATCGAATTCAGCTTGACCTTGGCAATTTGTCTTTTCCCCCTTTGTTTCCTGACCTCTGACACAGATGTCTTTTTTTTTTGCCCTTCTTTTCCATACCTCACATACACTATGCTTAGCCCTAAAAATCCCTTTTCTGATTTTTTTTCTTTTTTTTTTTTTTTTCATTTAGATCAGGACTCATTCCCTAGATATCTCCCCTACTTTGGGGTTGCTTAGTACCAACTTTTTTTTTTCATCTTTACCATACAGGTATTCTAAGCTTCTTGCAAGTATGTTCTTTAGTACTTCCATCGAGTTGACTTCCATGCTGAGTTCCTTAGATTCCTCAAAGCTTATGGGAAATCGAAAAAATGAATTTTGTGTTTCCCTAAACCACCTCTCCATGATTACAATTGTCTCCAGAGTTGCTTTCATTGAGAACTTTCTGCTACTTACAGTGTCTAAATTAGAACTGCCCTTTTCTAGTTCAGCAGCTGGAGGATTACAATTGTTGTCTTCTGCTTCCAGGAATATCTGTGGTCAGCTCTTTACGTTAAAAGTGGGTTCTTCAGTTGAGTATTTTGGGAAGTTGCAGTCCCACAGTAAGATAAGCTTGTTGGCACTTCTGTCTTGCAGTGAACCTTGCAACCTTCACTACACTGCCACACAGATTCTGTAGGGTGTAGGATAACCTGTGATGTGGCCCCTCCTTCTTCCAAGCAATGTTGACCCCATATCTCTGCAGTCTTTTGGAGTTTCTTTTTCTGCTGCCTCAGTTTTCTCTTGCAGTGCCCTTTCTCTTGGTATCAGTATGTTAATGCGTGCTCTTGTTTCTTACTCATCATCTATGATTTCTGGCTAATTATCTACCATCCTATCTGACTGCTGCTATTAATGTTCATATGCTCTTTGCTCTCCTAAGTTTGGATATTATTTGCTTTTTTGTCCACATTTACCAATTCTCCCATCTGTTTATTAAAACCAGATATGGGAATTAACTGATTTTCCTGATTATCCTGTCTCTAGAGGTGTTTTTTTCTGTAGTTTAAATCTCCTGGCTGTGCCTGCTGTGGTCACAGAAGGACATATCTCATACACAGATAAATGTCCTCTTTTTCCATGAATGCTTTCTGCTGGTGGGACCCCCTAAAACTTCCTTTCCAGTGTCAGCTCTTGAACATATGGATGACATTAACTTGTAGCAGCTTTTCCTTCCTTTTGTAGCATCAAAAGATCCTCAGGGATATTGCTCAGAATCTAAGGCTGGTCTCCCCAGACTCTCTCTATAGCCTAGAGGGAGGCAGACACCACCAGAGAGCATCTAAAATAGGCTCCTGCTCCAAATTGCCTTCCTGGTCTACTGGCAGAAAGACTATCCTCTTCTGGGCTAAATTTAGTCCTGAGCCTGGTCCATGCCTGTGGTTGAGTTCTCCATCTGCACACTGAGACCAAGAGCCCTTCTCTTACTGGAAGGCCAGAGATAAACCTCTAGGGGAAAAAGGAACTAGAATACTCTTTGTAAGAAGAATGAAGTGGTATAAATAAACAGAGAGCTGAGGACAGCCAGGGGACACAGAATGGAAAAGGAGATGGGAAGCAGAATATGATGGAGAAGAGTCAGGCCTCCAACATGAGAGCTGTGGCCTTGCAATCAGAAGCAGCTGAAAGACTTTCCTGGTGCAAAGACATCTTGCATCATCTCTCCAAGCAGGAAAAATGAGCCCAGATTGCTGTGTCTAAAGAATTATTGTTTTATTTCCCATTAAGAGGGTAGACACAAAATCAGATTTCCACTCCGAATTGTCTTATATTTTTAGCCTGTGATTGGATTGCAAATGCACACTGGATATTTACATTTCTGGAAGCAGACTCTGGTGCTGTTGTCTTAACCACGATCCAAGTTAATTTGCTGAGCTTCCAGATGGGAGCCATTTGTTTCTCTATTACACATTTGCAGGAATGTTTGATTTAATCTAGATTTTCTAGCTCAGTAATTTGCCTATTTTAGTATTCAAGCATTTTCCCTGCCTCCCCCTCTGCTTCCCCCCCCCCCCTTATACTCTAGCTGAATTATCCGTTGTGCAGAATAAAGAAAATGGGTTTTGCAAAGGAACCACCAGTCAGTCATCCATCCAGTATGGAAGCTCTTGGGGAGCTGATTGTCCTTCCACCTCCTACAAAAGGTTTCCTAAGAGGTGCCTAAGTGCAAGACATAGCTGGTAGAGCCTCTTAGCCCTGTTTCACTTGGTTTGTTGAGGCTCATTACATTTTGCTATTTTCTTTGTTTTAAGTTATTTAATGGTCACCTTATTCTGGTCTAGCCCTTGTGCTGAATATAGAAGTTGCTATACTATTGGCTCTTTCTCTGTTGTGGGTAGATAAGGATATTTGTAGGAGGAAGTTCATAATTTTCCTTAGCAACATTCAGCCTCCAGTGCATTGAGTGGCTTGTGATTGTATTATAGCCATTTCTTTAATGAAATTTTGAACTACATGTCTCTCTTGCAATCACTTCTGCCTGGGGTCCTTAGGCAGGCAAGCACTATGTGTAACATTGCTGTGGTGTACTGAGCATACTGAAGGAGCAGAGGAGGTGCAGACAGGTAATGTTAGCTCATGAGCCAGCTCTTTTCTTCATTGCTGCATTTTCCATAACAGTTAAGACTGTGGTAGGAAAAAATGATGCACCATGTTCTAGCTACTTTAGTTTCAGAATGACTGCATTGAACCAGCTTGAGGTCAACTTTATTATTTCTTCTTCTTGTATTACAAATTCCCAGTGCTCCAAATAGCCAAATGTCATTCCAGAAAAACACAGAAGTGCTGCACAGAGAGTTTGCATCCCTAAGCCCTGGTGACACAGCATGCCCAGGGCAACAGGCATGATTGAGAGCTCAGCTTGAGCAGGTTGGGTTGGCACTGTGCAGTCCTTAGCATGTAGATGGATGTGTACAATTGCCCTGTGTGGTTTATGTGTTGCTTGTGGTGATGGAGGAGCTGAAAGAAGCTGGGGCTGGCAGGGAATATGCAATAGGCAACTGTCCTACATCATTCCTTGCTGAGGTAAGCTATCTGTGAGGCAGCGATGATGGGAATGACATGAGGTACCAGAGAATATATTTTTATTCTTCATCTGCACAACATAAAGTCTTGTTGCCTCCTGGCCTGGGACTCAGGCCCCAAGATATTGGGGTGATGCTTTCAGCCAGGTGGTGCCCAACCCTTGCAAGTACGTTGCAAAGTGGGGTAGCTGGCTGTGCAGTCAGGTACTTGCAGTCAGGCCCTTGGTACTTGTACCTTTTGGGCATGAAAGGTTCAACATGGGCTTTCTCCACAGCACATGAGCAGACAGGTTTTGGAGTGCTTTATCAGGTGGTGGAAGAGATGAGGCAGGGCAGGTGAAGCAATGCTGTGGCTGTAGCTGGGAAGGCAGGCACAGGCTCAGCAGCGTGGCTCATTTCAGGACAAGGGCAGGGGACACATCTTGTACATGCTTGAAGGGTCAGGGCAAAACTTGGACATGATTCCCAGCACCACTGGCAGGCTGTTAAGCACCACAGAGGCAAAGGTGATGTAGTGAAAATGTTACAGTAAAAGATTATTTAGTTACCAGTTCTCAGGTCAGCCTGCCAGGTTAACAGACAGTAACTCAAACATTTGTAGTAAGTTCTGATATGTAGCTGGGAGATAAGCTTGTTGCATCAAAAAGGCCATCCTGGAAGTTTTACTCCCTATTAAGCTGTGCATGCAAACTCATTATTACCCTCTGGCAGTTTCTCAGTTTTTTCCTGCCTTAGTGTGATCAGGACACTGAAAACATGGGATTATTCCCTATGCTCCCCCCAGTCACAGCAGTATGCATGTGTTGTGAAAATGGCTCAGCAAGGCTGCCCTGCAGCAGCCTGAGTTGGTTCAGGCTACCTAGGAAATCCTATTAAGTCAGAAGTGTCAATACAGTATGCACAACTTTGGTGCAGAGGGAACTATTTATAGCTTCAGTAAGAGTATTGTGTGCACAGGGCTTTTCTTTCACACCTAATCAGGGACCTTGACAGATTCACAGTCCCTTTTACCTGCTCAGCAGCTCGGGTGCCAGACCTCTGAGAGCACCAGCGTTTTAGCTGGAAATCCTCATCATCTTCTAAGAGCAGCTGAGGGCCATTGTGGAGGAGGAGGCTGTGATTTTCCACCTGCCTCTCTGCACATCATCTCCTCCTCTCCTGACTCACTGGGTTCAGCCCTCTGGCTCCCGGGGCATGCAGTGCCGTGCTGTCACCATGAGCCCTGCTCATGGAAGAGAGGAGGGGTGCCATATCTATGTCAGTGATATCATTACATTTCTGAAGCTCTTCTCAGTGATGAGTGAGCTTTGTGGGGTAAAGTGTGTAGGATCAGGAGGTTGGAGGTACAGGATGTGGCAGAGCTGCAAGGTTGGTAACAAGGCAAGGTGCTTGGCCTTCATGGGAAAGATGATTTTTGCACCCCACGGGCAATGTCAGTTCATGTTGTTCTCGAGTCTGCCTGCGGAGATAGGAAGGACTCACCTATAAGTTGTTTCCAGGCTGGGATAATCCAGTGGCAGAGCAGGAACCTCCTTTGTGAGTGTGTGTTCACACTCCAGTTTTAAGCTTTGGCATTTGGCAAGCACACTAATGGTATGTCAAGGAATTGTCATGAATTAGTTTCAAAATAATGTAACATTGAGTGGAGCATAAAGAATAAAGAGAAACACATTCCTTCCAGCAGCTGGCCTGGGCTGGGGTCCCCCCACTGCTGCCAGCCCCCTGAGATCCTGCCACAAAGTGCAATCCAATGTGTTAACACAGTGTGGGAGCTTTCTGCATGCTTACTGCATCAAGTGAGTTGATTAGAGAGACTCTTGATTTTACTAGGTTTTTATGTTCTTGTTGGCAGCCATTTGTCAGTCTGCACAGAAATCTGATTAGCTGAGAATTGCTGGTTCTCTGGTATATGTTGACCTATAAAGTGAAGGATGCAGCAATAAACATAGTTAGCTGGGCTGCTGGAGGAATATGTAGGATTCTTTGGGGGCTGGGAAGAAGAGTTCTTGACACTTGAATTCTTTTCCTTTGGGAACTTGATGATGTTTGACCTGAGGGTTCTGTGCCAGCATTCCTTGAGGGGGGTGGCAGCATGTGGTGCTGTTCTGTGGGGTGTCTGTGTCCACCCCTGTGGTGAGATAAGAGGGTGCTGCCTTGTTATGGGTGGTCTTGTGTGGGAGAGGAGCAGGAGGCTGGTGTTACTGCAGTTTCAAATCTACCCCTTTGGCAAAACGGTGAGGCAGAGCCTCAGGCAGTGGGAAAGGGAATATGCTGAGCAAGGAAATTGTAGCTGACTGTGGTGTTTCTGCCATGCTTCCTAACAATAAGCACACTGCTCCTTGGACAGTGTGGTTAGTTAGTTAAGCAGGTTTAAATTCAAGTCTCCTTCAGGAAATGGGGCACAGTATAAGGTTTTCTCTTCACCCAGCAAATACACCTCTCCGTCACTCAGTGTAAAATAACCTGCCCTTCTTAAGCAAGGGGATAATTAAACTTGGCACCAGGCACCTTGGTGCATTTTCAGAGGGTGTTGGTTGGGCACTGTCAATGATTGGATAAAGCACGGACAAGGTGGCTAATGACACCTGCAACAACCAACAATGAGCTGTTTTGAAAACCCAGTTTGGCTGGTTGAGATGGGCCAAGAGGGCTGAGCAAGAGTGAAGCAAGGGAGGTTTATTAGCTAACATAATCTGCTGTCCTAAAGCCAACAGCTTACCATGTGTTTGTTAGGTTGGACTGGGAGATGTTCCACTTCACCTCTGCTTCCTAAAATATACAAAAATGGTTGCCTGCTTTTCCAACAGATTTTTTAATTAATTAAGGTATCTGCAGGGTTGCATTGAATCTACTTTTTACCGTAGTGTAGAGGAACACGGTGGTTGGAGTGACCCAACCATCTTAGCTTCCACCTTTTTATATTCACAAACAACTTATTATTGTTGAGGTTGTGGAGCAAAGCTTCTGTCTTCAGGTCTTGTAATGCTTGAAGCTGTCCAGTCCATCCTTGAGCTGCTGTGCAAACTCACCAAATTTTCTTGTCTTGGAGGTAAAAGTCAGTAAGGAAATATTAAAATTCAGGTAGATGCCTTCTTATGTTTTCAGGTACCTTGTTTTATCTCCGAAGTTTGCATTCATCAAAACTGATGGCTTATACTTGCTGCCCAAGCAATATGGTATTCAGCAAGTAGTGAGGACATTTTTCTGCTTGGGATGAGGCATTGACAGCAATCTCAGGATGGTGCAGAACTGGCATGGTGTTTGCAAATGATCACTCATAAAGCCAGTGCTGTGATTAATTAGTGTTTTCAGAGCTCTGAAGCAGGCATTTCTGTATTAATAATGTTCATGTCTAAGTGGCACTCTGCTGGTATGGAGTTTCTCTTTGAACAGAAGTTGAAAACAGGTAATTTTACCATTAGAGTCTGAATGTAGCCACATCAGACTGTGGGCACAAGCTGGGTCTTGTGTTAATGTATTTGCTCATTGAAAGTTTTTCTTGCTTTGATTCAGAAGTCTTGCTGCTCAAGGTGTAGATATGTGTGTACTGACCTAGTGCCCCCCTTCCTTTGAAAGAAGGTGAAGTTCAATAGACATTTTGGAAAAAACAGGGGATCTTTCAACTTTTTATTTTAACTTTGAGGGAAGCTAAGTTCTCTGCCAAAAGTTCCCATGGTGAATGGGTGGTGTCCTCCTAGCTCCAAAAATTCAACCTGTTGACTGCAAAACTATCTGCTGCTGGGAAACCCTTTAACTCTTTCCACCTGCCTGCACCTCTGAAACTAAAGTCTGAGTAGTCACTTGAGGTTCTCTGATTTGTTTATCTGAAACACTCAAAGAAGTTACAAGTAATGACATCTGAGGAGCTGCAGAAGAGAAGCAAGAGCCTGCTTCTGGCTAGTAGGGATTCAAAGCCGTGATTGAACTCATGGTAGGGGACTCATAATCCCACACTAGCTCTTCTTTCTCTGAAGAGTCTGCAGCAAAGTTTTGGAAGTGTGAGCTGCAACTTCTGCAGTGCTCCTGGATGTCCTGCATGGGTTTTGGGAAAGAGGGAGACAAGCTGAGAGCAGAGTCACCCTCCCTGACCTCTCTCTTCAGGCTTTGCCTGCTTCATGGAGAGACTTAATTAAGTGTTTGAGAGACTCTTATTTTGCCAGTGTAGGAACAGGGATACTGAAGGGCATAATGGAAATCTATGGGGTGATATCTGCTCTACATCATTGCCTAGGAACTTTTGAGTGTTGGAAGGATGCAAAATGTAAAGCCCGTCACTGGGTGGAGTGAGCGCGAACATGTGGTTTATGCATGTGGTTTTGCTTTTTATTTAAGGGAGAAAAAAAAAGTTAAAAATAAACTGCTGGCTTGCCTCCACTTCCTGGTTCACACAGGGCTGTGAAGGAGCAGCCAAAGGGATGGGATAGCCAGTCCAGCCTGGAGACCCTCGTGCCTGAGTCCAGGGCATCTGGAAGGGTGAGGTGAGGGGGTGAGTATGGGGCAGCCAGCACCCTCTTGGGCAGCCAGTGAGGATTGGGGCTGGAGATGTGGGGCTATTCCTTCTCTGGGTGCCAGGGGGTGACACTGCAGTCAGTTGGTCTGTCCCACTTGGCATGGCTGCACGAAGTTCTTCTACACCCATAAATATTTGTTGTAGGGCAATGTTTAGGTCCTCCATCAGTCCCAAGTGTATGTTGGGGTTGGCTTTAAACCCTAAATCCCAGAGAACAGAGATCTGGAATGGCTTAGAGGACTAGGTGAAATGGGTGAGCAAGCAGAGAAATGGCACATCAAAAATGTGTAATGTAATGGCAGCCCCTTGTACCAATGCAGCAGTGTAGTGATAGGATGGTGTAACTGGTGCCAATACTGGGCCTGAGGGCCACTGGGCACTGTGTGACAGCAGCCATGCCAGCTGCAGAGGGCTTTGCTCTCCAGCCAGGGAGGAGCAGTGAGTGCTGCAGTGGTTTGCTGAGCCAGTTCTGGGAGAGCTGCAGGGAAGGGAGAAAGGCATCTCCTGGCTGAAGGGATGATGCAGCTGTGTTTGTCAAGAGCTGTCCTGGGAGTTTATTTTTGCATGAAGGATACTACATTTTTTTTGTTTGTTTGTTTTGAAAGAAAGCCTAATGACACTGTGTAGGCAATGCACAGGTGATTAAAATGTTCATAATACTAAGATGTTTATGAATAAGTTGACAAAAGAAATTGGAAGTTGCATGGTGTTCTCTGCTCTTTACAAGCAGGATTGGAATTCCCCAAGGTTGTCATCAGTAAGATGTTGTGGAGTCCGGTTCTGGCCCAAGCTGCCAGCAGAGACATTTATGTTATCCATGTGAGCTAAATTTATTTAGCTTGTTTGAACCTCCATGAACCTGCCTCATTTGTCCTAAATCCAGAAGCTAATGATTTGGAAAGATTTGTCTGAAATTCCTCCTAAATTTTTATCAGTGATTTCATGTCATTAGTCCTACCAACATCTCTGTTTTTACATTGCATATTTATACTTCACAGCTTGGTAATTCACAGAGGTTTAGAAACCTCCTGGAAAAATTTGTGTCAAGCAGTGAAGCAACCTGATGGGGTAATCAGAGGCTTTGGTCCTTTGTGATCTCAGTTTTCTGGCCTATATGTATGTATTTTTCCCATAGCTTGGAGGAGATGGTGCTGGCAGGTTCAGCTGCGGGCTGGTGGGTGGCACCAGGAAGGTATGGGCTTGCTAAGCAGTGGGTTACACATCTGGGGTGGCTGATGAGAAGCATTTTAAAAGCATTAGAGGATAATGGATATTACATCTGTATGTAAAAAGTACTTTAAACAGTGTCTGGAGGGGTTGCAGGTTGCCCATCTAGCTGGCAAAGCATCTGAATGTCAGAGCTGCATGGAGAAGCATCTTGCCATACTTGGGACTTTTCTGAAAAAGAATAAAATTGATGGATGTAACTTTGTGAAAAAAGAAACATGGCTGGTGTGGTGTGAATGGGCAATCTGGGTTTCTTTCCACCTATATTTTTCCCTAAAGCAAGTCCCAGCCCTGGTGGCTCCACCTTTGTTGCATGGTCCTGTGGGGATACTCTGGGCTGTGGCTACTGGGCACCAAAGCACCCAGGGAAGAGATGCTCCAAAGGAAGAGGTGCTCCAAGGGAAGAAGTGCTCCTGCATTGACTGGAGCAGTGGCACAAGGGCTGGGTGTTTGTTTGGCAAGGGTTGCCATCACCTCATCCTTGCTGCTGTTGCAGCCCAGGAATGGCTTGTGGCTTTTAGTGAGCTGCAGGTTGTGCATCTGCTTGGTTTGCCTCTGTGGGGGAAGAATTGATTCTAGCACAGGGATGCTCTTGGTGTATTCTGACAGTTTCAGCTCGCCTTGAATGTTGTGACTAAATGCTGCAGCAATTGAATTTGTTGTCTGAAGGCAGCACTGCAGTCATGCATGATGGGAGGGGACAAAGCTAATTTTTCTGTTCAGCTTCTTTGAACACTTCTTTTAATCCAGCCAGTTTGGCCAGTTTAGTTGTTGGATGTTTGGTTGGGTTTTTGTTATTTTGAGGTGCGTATGTGTTTGTGGTTTTTTTGTTCTTAAGAAAAAATAATAGTCTCTTGCCTCTTTAATGTAATATAATTAGATGGCAGAGCAAACTATTGAATGGCTCTGGCTAAAGCTGTAAAAAAAGTATTTTTAACTTCATGCTGTTGTACAAAGGGTTTTCCTTTTTCTGCCTTTATGATGCTGACTGCCCTTTTATATTTTAGCATCTGTTCCTGTAAGAACGTGGAAGGAAATGAGCTGGCGCAGCAGAAACTGAAACCCAAACTAATCTCACGCTGTAGTAAATGCTCAATAGTCTCATTGTCATGGGCACTTCAGCAGTGAATCCAGGGGGGAAAAAGCAAAACCAGCATTAAAACCTGAAATAGATGGCAAAGAAAGTACGAAAGCCCTTTTGTTGTTTTCCCCAGCACCCCACAGGCTCCAGTCTCATGGCCCCTGAGCACAAAGCCAGCAGCAGAGCGCCTGTGTCGGTGTCTGGGGTGCTGGGTTGGGTCCTGCTCGGGGTGCTGGAGCCTGGCTCCTGTCACCTGCCCAGCAGTGGGGCAGCCAGGTCCTGCCAAAGCTCCTTATGAGCTTTGCGAGGCTGGCTGCCACGCGTCCCACAGAGCCCTCCTGTCCTTTCACCCCGTGCTTCCCTGCTTACATAACTGGCTTAGGTATTGCACTCCCTGCCCTCCCTGCCTGCCTTCAGCACTCCTGCATCACTCAGCCTCTTTGTTCCAGTAAATAGCTTCCCAGACAAGTCACTCCTTAGGTGAGGCTGGAAGTGTTTTTTTGAGGCAGAGACACCAAGTTTACATTCTTGCCTATTTTGTTTTGCAGAACTGTTTCATACCTAAATTCACTGGGATTATTTACTGAAAGTGTATGGAGAATAACATTTCTCATTAAAAAAAAATAAATCCTGGTAGTTTGTGAGCCCATTGTGCTTTCTCTGGTCAGAAACTGAAAGTGAAATGGATTTTTTTTAATTGCTTTATCAGACTTAGAGAAGTGTAGAGATTACTAGAGCATACACAGAAGGAAGTAAAGCATCTCTTGAGTGTTTTAATGATCTGAGTGGCTAATTTGTTTAATATGACTTGTCACTGAACCTTCAGTTTGGCACTTAGGGTTTTAGTTTATTAAATACAAATAAATAAAGCATGGAAATGGAGTTTCTAACTATTGTGTTCCAGTATAGCTGTGCATATATTCTTCAGTCTGTTGGGCAGGTTTGCTCAATTCCCCAGCTGGGCTTTTCCATGTGAGATGCTGACAGGTACGAGGGAGGAGTTCCTGACCCTCTGCTCTGGTGAGACCTCACCTGGAGCTCTGTGTCCTGCTCAGGAACCTTCAGCACAGGCCGGGACAGGGACTTGGTGCAGTGAGTCCAGAGGAGGGTCATGAAGATCATCAGGGAGCTGGAGCTCCTCTCCTGTGAGGAAAGGCTGAGAGAGATGGAGTTGTTCAGCCTGGAGGAGGCTCCAAGGAGACCTCATTGCAGTCTTTTGATATGAAGGGGCTTATAAAAAAGATGGACAAAGGTGGGGTACTTTCAGGGACCTGTAGTGACAAGAAGCAATGGTTTTAGACTGAGAGGGTAAGTTTAGATTGGACACAAGGAACAAATTTACTTGTGAGGGTGACGAGAACATGGAACAGGTTGCCCTGAGTTGTGGATGCCCCATGTCTTGATGTGCTCTAGGCCAGGTTGAATGGAGCTTTGAGCAGCCTAGTCTGGTGTGAGGTGTCCCTGACCATGGCAGGGGTTTGAACTGGATGATCTTTAAAGGTCTTTTCTGACTCAAACCATTCTGTGATTATGTGATTATTTCAGTCTGATGTGGTGCCAAAATTTGCATTTGTTTACTGGCAAGGGCTAATATTTATACTGTACTATAACAAATGTTGGCACTACTGCTTGATGAAGGTAAGCAAAATTCCTCTGTCTGAGTGGAAAAAATGTTCTTCAAGTTTAAGACAGGAGACCTCTAATATTTTCAGTCAGGGTAAATTTAATGATATTTAAGAGACTGGGAGGCAGCAGTAGGAAAAAGGATCATAACCTTTTGAAGACAGGAAGCCTATATATATATTTTTTTTTGCTTGCCAAGCATTGCCATTTATCAGGCAACTCCTCTGTCTCTAGCCCATCTTTAGACCTGCTGAGGACTGACATGAAAGGACTCTCCACCTCATCAGTGCAGGGTGATGTTTGCTGCTGCAAAATGTCTTTCTGCAGCCAGCTGCCTGGCAAAGCAGGGAAGTCCCATCAGCTGCCTTTCAGCTTGAATTACTCACTTTTTGGCACAGCAGCAGGCTCTTTTTGGCCCAGAATGTGGGCCTGGCACAGCAGAAGCAAGATCTCAGCTGCCACTTCTCTGCATCACAGCAGGAGCCCTTCAGCATCTTGCTTCTGTGTTGAGGCACCACTGGCAGGTGTTCCCCCTTGCAAAGCTGGAGCAGTAGGCTTTGCCACTGGTTAACTTTAACTTGTACTAGCCTAAGATGTGATCTTAGTGAAAAAATAAGAGCTCCCACTGCTTGTATGGATGCTTGAAACCAGGCTACATGGTGTGTGTGCATGCCATGGATTTCTCCTGGAAAGCTGCAGCCTTGGAAATCCTGGCAGTAACAGCAGCATCAAGAAATTGGATGTGTTTTAGTGGAATTATTTGTGAGAATAGAGTGGTGCTGTTTCTGAGGAGCTCTGTGAGCTTTGCCTAAGGTGCTCCCAGCAGCCCCTGTGAGTTCGTGGTGCAGCCTTGAGGAACGTGCTGCTGCAGGTTCCTCCCTGCTGAAAAGAAGTGCCAGTGGAGAAGCAGTCACTTTCCATAGGAAAAGTCAATATGGGGGCTTTGTGCACACACAAATTTTATTCAGTGGCATACTGAGACGTTTTTAATGACTCACATGTTGGCAGTGATGGGCCATGGGAGTGAGTGGCCAGCTGAGCAGAGCTGGCCAAAGATGCCTGCATGCCCCAGTGTACACCCAAATGCCATTATGGCATAGCCCAAAGTTCTTGCAATCTTGGGGTATTTTTGCACAGCTTCTCCTTATCCATTGGCTTGCACAGTGATCCAGTCCAGGAGGACTTTCTGGTTTGCAGAAGGTCATGTTTTGTTGCTCTGGTGCAAATGCTGCTTGGAGCTAGGGGAAGAGTTGTGCAAGATCCCTATGGGTCCACCCATGAGTTAGAGCAAAAAAGACATGCTTCTTTTAATGTAAAATTTCTTTTAAAAGGAAAAAGTTGTTTTTCTCAGCAGCTAATCTCTCATTGACTACAAGCACCATGGATCTGTAAATGTGCATGAATATTTGCTGAACTGCTTCTGCTGCCCCTGCAGTGGATCCTGAGGCTTCTCACACTCCAAGGGGGCTACAGCCTGCTTGTAGCATTCAGTGATATTTTCAGTCACCTTTTCCACTGCTTAGTAAGGGGGAATTTTTTTACTGTATTTTCAGAGCAAACTGCCTGATGGACTTTGTTTGTTTCAGCTGTTCCTTTGATGTGGCAGATCTGAATTTCACCCTTTATGAGGAAAAAATCCCCTTTATTTTGAATAATAATATAGAAATAAATATATGTGTGTAGTACACAGATCCTACTGAATAGCATATAGAGAGTGATTGTGGTCTCCCCTAGTTGAGGGTGTGGTTACATTTGGTTGGTTGGTTAGCTTTGCACAACCCTACTGTTTTGTTTTTAAAACAAATAGGCTGTTATTCATGCACTGGATGAGTGATAAAAGTGGTCCTCCTTATTCGCCTGACACTGAGAGCTAGAGAAGAAACTGGAAAAATCCTTGTATGACTCGCTCTACTAGGTTTTACATGTGGAGGTGTTCCAGGAATGTGCTGGATCACTTATTTCTTGGCATTATTTTTCCTCTGAGCTTTACATCTCATCCATTACACCTTCTCAGCAGATGGGTTTTGAAGCTCTGCATGCAGGGGTGCACAGGTCACGTATCTGGTGCCATGACACTGCCATTTGCCATCAGCTTGGACAAAGATCAGGATGTCATTCTGAGGGAGCAGGGTGCCCCTTTGGATGGCAGGAACATAAAAGGTGTGGAACACAGGGTAGTCTGTCCCTGAACAGGGGAGAAGCTGCTCACTGGAAGTGCGGAGGAGAGCCCAGGCAGGGCTGAACACAGATTGACCCAAGGCACTAAGGTCAAAAGGCAAATCCCCTTCTTGGAAGAGTGCCCAGTGCAGATAAGGAAACTTGGTGTTGAGATGGTGCGTACAGTGCCGGGGGTCAGGAGGCTGTTGCTGCACTAAGTGCAGGGGAGGATTTCTGTGGCACGGGGAAAGGACACTGTGTGTCTGAGAGAAGCAAGAAGAACCTGGTCAGGCCAACCAGGAAAGCCAAGGCTGATGTGGGAGTGATGGCTCTCTATCCCTGTGTGTAGCAGAGGGGAAGTTGCAGAGAAGATGGTGTTAGGACCAGAGCAAATGTGGTTACAAGCACTGAATGCATTTGAGCTCAAGTTAGAAGATGATTTTTGAGCCAGTAGAGGATTGACTTGGCTGGGGTGGTGGGAGCAAAGCCTGGCTGGCTTTTGGGATATATCTCAGGAAGAAAGCCAGTGACTGATGCTACATCTGCCATATCAGGGCCTGAACATGCTTTTATTGAGAGGAGCAGGTTGTCTTCAGGAATATTGAAAATAATGAGTATTGACTGCATTAAAATACGAATATATTAAGATACATCCACTCTGACATAGCTCTGTACTGAAACCATTAGGACAAAGCCGAGTAACAAAAGCTAATAGGACATTAGGACACCTTGGAAACAACAAGAAATACAGAAATAACCTCTAATAGCCATGTTGAATTCGCAGGAACAGTAGCATTCAGCATCTTTGCTTCTGTGCATGCCAGTGGTGGATATGCCTTTCCAGAGCTGGCACTTGAGCAGGTCTCATTCTTGGCTGCAAATTTGGTGTTGGCATGGGCTGCTTCTTACTGCACTTTGCCTTATTTCAGCCCAACAGAGTCACCTCCCCAGTGGAGTGCTAACCAGATTGCCATGGGGTGCGAATTAGTAGAGAAAATGTGGGAATTTAATAAGAGCAGTACATTTACTGATAGCAGTTTGCTGTCCAGTGGAGCTAGAGCCCAGCAGATAATTGCTACAATAATTAGTTTTGACTCTTTCACTTCTTTGTAAAGCAGGACAGGAGTTGAGAACTTTCACTCCCAAATTTGGACCAAGTGCAATTTCAATGGCTGTCTCAGCAGGTCAATATCACAGATATCTGTTCCAAACTGGTGGTCAATTGCTTTGTGCAAAGCCATTCATGAAATAATTTTTTCCTCCAGAAATGTGAAATTTGCTTATTCCATCCCATTGCAGAGCAAAGCTATTTCTTACTGCAGCAGTAATGTCTTTCTGACCTACCTATAGCTTTGTTTTTGTTGTGAGAATACAATCTGGAGTATATTTTTTCCACGTTGCCTCTTAATCTGTCTAGTCTGATATTTTCCAAACCCATGGTTTCCTTCCTTCTCTCTCTCTTATTTTCTGTTATTAGGTCTTCCATAACACTGAAAATATCTAAGATGTAAATTTTAGCAATTTTGGCACAGCAGAAGTCTTCTTTTGGGTCGTAAGGAATGGGTGCTCTAGCAGACTAAGGACAGGTTGGAAAACGACAAACAAGCTTCATGCTGTGGGCTGATGCTCAGGGTGGAGAACAGGGAAGATGGGGTTATTACAACTGAATATGTACTCAAAAATGGATGGATAAGATAATTGATGTGGTACTGTACAGAGGAAAGATCTGGATGGTTTTGAAAGTATGTATTACTGTCTTTAGGGTCTGATTCTGTTGTATCCAAGCAAAATAAATATTCCATTGGTATTTGTTAGGAGGGGGATGGGGTTTTGTCAGTGCCAGTTATTTTCTCATCAGTATTGTTGCCCAACCCTGGCTCCCATGTTCATGGTCTGTGTGTGGGACCATGTGAGAGGAAGGAGGGAGGCAAGGAGGGGAGATCCCATGGGACTGCAGAGGTGGGGAGGGTGGAAAGGAGCTGCGGGAGGTGGAGCAGATTGAATGTCTCTGTCATCAGAATAAACATGCTGCTGCAGCCTCATAGACCATACAAGGAAGGGCTGAAAGGTACATGGGTCTGAGAAATGGCATGATGTTGAAACGGCATTACAAAGTGTAAATGCACACTTTGATTTACCTTTTTCTTCAAATGATGTGCTTGACAGGCAAGTCTGGCTCTGCATCTTCGGTGGCAGAGCTGAGAGCGCTGTCTTGAGGTTTTTTTACAGGCTTTTTTGTCTAGTTGATGCCAGTCACAATGGGACTGTGGGCAGCACAGCCCTCCCCCACTTCCCACCAGCATGCAGGAAACTGCAGCAGAGCAGCAGAATTCCCTAGGACAGCCCCATCAGCCTTCATCTGGGCCCCAGTCAGACAGGACTTTCTTCCAGCAGCAACCCTTTCAGTCTTCAGCAGAGCTCAGGAGGAGGTTTATTTAAAGCCCTGGTCCTTTCTGTGGAGGAAGTAGGAAGCGCTTCCTCCCTGTAGATCTCTATCCAAAGCTTTTGTCCAATTTCTTACAGTCCCACCCTGCTTGGAGTCGCTCCAAAACCCAGCACGCCAGGGCTGTGCTGTTGTTCAGCAGGGTCATCTTCAGATGCAGCTTCTCTCCTTTTCTAAAATATGGAGTTTGGGCACCAAAATGCTGAAGAGCTCTGTCCTGGACTATGGGATGTATAAATGCCCATCTGTCTACCCTGCCCCACCATCCTCCTGCAGTTGGAAATTCAGTTGCAGAGGAAATACAAGGGTCGACCTTCCTTTGGGAAGCTATTTGATTCTTGCCACTGAGTTTTACTTGAGAAACTTAAAGGACATCTCAAAATAGGTCTGACAAGTCATGATCTCTGCAATAGAGGGTCAAGAAGCTAAAAAAATAGTGTTAACCACAAGAATGCAAGGGCCTTTAAAAGCAGGAATGCTTTTAAAGGTACTGTTGCTTACTCTCTTCTGAGCAGGGGTGAGGAAATGTGGGATTGTTTCTGTTGAGATGCATTTATCTCAGAGAAGTCCAGCAGCAGGATCATGCCTGTGTTTGCAGGGGGGATAATAAGAGTCTAAATGACAGACTAAATGACAGCTGGGGAGAGTGTCAGTTGGAGGATTTACCTGGTTCTTCTGTGGTCCAGCTTAGAAGCTTTATTTGCTTCAGCTGAACAAATAAAATTTCATCTTCCTCTAGCAGAAATCTTTCCCCCAATGCCAGTGTGACTCCGAACATCTATATCAGTTTTGGAACTGACTCTGACCCTGAGGGTGGTACATTTGCTGGCCTTCCCTTTTCAATGTATATAGTGCCAACAAAGAGCTGTTAGCAGGCTTGAAGGCAAAGGGATGCAGCCTTGCTGTTGTGTGCTGAAAGATGATGAGTGCACACCCCAGGAGAAAGCATCACTTCAGAAACTTTCAATTCCTGCACCATCCTCCACCATCAGGGCCCTCCTTTCAACCACTGCCACAGCCTTTAAACACTTTTTTCCTGTTCCTTTCAAGAGGAAAAAGTAAATGATAAATTATTGTGTTGATCTTATGCAGATGTTGCATTTACAGAAAGATCTTGTTGACATGGCTTCTTGCACAGGATACCTTCTACTCCTGCAGAAAAGCTGCTGAAAGCTTCCAGGGAAATAGATAATGTTATCCTTGGGGAAGGGAAATCTAAAAAAAAAAAAAAAAAAAGAACAACAAACCAACCAAAGTGCCAGCCTGGTGTGGATCTAGTGTGGATTGGTTTGCAAAAGATGCAGAATTTGGTTTAGTAGGATATTTTAGTCCTGTTAGAAGTGGAGCAGACTAGTAGTTGATACCAGGTGTAGTTTAGGGTCTTTTCAGAGACCAGAGTGGTAAATTAAGAGGTTACAAAATGGCTGAGGTCAGTATCCAACCACCTGCTGTGGCCATACCCAGGAAAGCTTATCTGTCCATGGCCTGATATGTTAACACCTTATGGATTAGGTGCTCTATTTGCATTTGCTAAAATAAAGTTCATGAAGATCTTTCCACCTGAGAGAGCAATTTTAAGGTGGTATTAGTAGTAGATTTTCTCTCTTACCCCTTTTCCTCATGTGAACATGAAAGTCCATCTTCTACATCACTGTTGAGAGAAGGCACATTTCCTGTTTTTGCAATCAAGACCTTCACCGCGACGGCACCAAGGCAATGGGACAGGATGTGCCCCATATGTGATCTCAGGTGGAGGTCAGCTCTTCTCACCCCATGTTGAGATGCTTCCTGCTTCAAAACCATCACAACTCCTTTCTGTTACTATACCCAGTTAGGGAAGAAAATACACCCATTCGGCCACTACTGGCATCAAATAGATACAAATATAAATTCAGCATGATTTGATTTTCCATTTGTTTCTTACCCAGCCTGCTAACTGAGACTCAACTCCTGCCCTCATTCACGGTGCTCAGAAAAACACATTTGGTGTGGATATTGCTGGGGATGGAGCCCTGTGGTGGAGGTTAATGAGAAAAGTGGTATCTTGAGTGCAGATTGCATGATTTGCTTCCAAGATGATTTGCATTGAAGTGTTAAATGCTACACAGAAATGCCAGAAGAGAGAAAGTATTTTCATAGGACTATTCTTGGTGCCCCTAAAATTACCACTGTCTCTTCTTTCTCCTCTGATATGGAGCACTCCCTTTCTTGGAGACAGACAGTCATATTGTCCTTCTGCATAATTTATAGTGAATGCACTTAAGAGCAATTCAAACTCTTGAGTGTTCATAATTAATGCAAGTTGCAACTACTAAATGTGTGGGCTGGGACTGGAGGTGTCCTGCTGTGCTGCTGCACCAGCCTCCTCTTGCCTTGGTCTTGACCACTGAGAGTCCAGTCAGTGCTGTCTCTGATAGCTCAGTGAAGGGGTAGTGCCAATTTTTGTAGGGATTTTAGAGGAACTAGTCACAAAATCATATGATTTGCTGATGGAAGCTGAAGTGAGAGGTGAGAGAAGGTATTAACTATATCCCTGAGCATCATGCATGGCCAGAGAGATGGTGTGTCAAATCACTGCTGGTCAAAAGGGCCCATTGTGTTCAGGATCCACCTAACAGGAACACCAGTGCTCTGCTCATCCCTGTGATCATTTGGGCTGGAGTTCACACCATCAAGGTACTGACTGCCTTGTTCAAACACCCACGAATGCCCATGCAGGTGGTTGCCTGTGGGGAGCCACCAGCCTGGGTGTGCCTTGGCACGGGCAGTCCTTGACAGCCAGGGGGGACAGCAGGACACTGCAGGACAGCTGGATGTCCACATCCCAGCATAAATGTTGCTATAATCCAACACAAGGTGCTTGCCATTGAACACAAACCTTGAATCATGTTCCTAGTGTGATGCTTTGTCTAAGGTGTGTCCTGGGTCCATGGCTTTCCTGCACAGGATAGTAGTCACTGTAATTTTGGCTCCTTGATTCTAAAAATGAATTTTAAAAAAAACCCTGTGAGATTGGTACATACACAATTTGAGTAATATCCTTAGCTATTGTAGAGCTTGGGCTCATTCCTACCAGCAAATTTGGTCTTCTGCTCCTTAAATTCCTGCATCCAGCACAGAATCAGGTTCCTTCCTTATGGGTGGGATGTTGTTATCATGTAGTTATTTCACTCTCAGTTTTTAATTCACATCTCTGTAAGGAAAAAAATCCAGGAAAGTTAAAGTCTAGGTTTGCTATTAGATTTTAAACTTCAGTGGTTTTTTTTTTCATTCAACAAACAGAAAAATAAAGGTGTGAAACAGTTTGATTACTGTTATTAGTGTTTACCACTGAAGGAGAAATAAAGCACTGTTTTGAGAAAAATTTTGGTTTAGTGGAGTGTATTTTTACAAGGAATTTAACTAATGGCTTTTGTGCTATTTTGAAGTGAGGATCAATTTTTTAAGAAAAGTACTTTAGAAATCTAGATTAATAAAATAAATGTTTGCATATATATTAGATTTAATATTTTTGGAACAAAAACAACTCGTATTAGTAGCAGAAATTGTTAGCAATAGCTGTGTATTTGGAGGTTGAACATGTTGGTGACAAAGAACTTTTCTCTTTTGGTTGAATTTTTTTTTCCCCAGTATATCTTATGACTTTTAGTTAATGTTGAATTTTTCTTAGAGATAGCTGGTTGGCATATCTCCAAAGCCACATTTTGGAGCATCTTTTTGATGCCTTCAGTTTTAGCTTTCATATTTTCCAGATTCTGTACTGCATTAGTGTGTAACTCTGAACTTCATATAAAGTGTTAGCAAGTTCTCTTCACAGTTCAGTCAGACAAAACAATCCCTTTCCAGCCTGAGAACCAAGGACACCATTGCAGCTTCAGGCCCAAAAAGTGTAAACAACTGTGATTTGAGGAGAGCAGACTGGGAGGATGGGGCTTCATAACCTGAAGCTGTAATTGGACAATTAACCCCAATACATAAATGGACCAAAGCTTATAAAAGTGTGAGAACTCGTGACTCAGAGTCCACCTTGGGTGGAGTCATGGCCAGGCTCTTGTGCTGCCCAAGGTGTATCCTTTGAAGGCTTTTTAATAAATACCTACTTTATTCCTTTAACTCTGTCTACCTTCTGTTCTAGGTAGCCTCTCAAGGCATCATCTTCACTAAGGATACACCTGCTAAAGAATGCTTTTTTAGTTAAATAAAAAGGTTTCTTTCCACTCTTTGAAAGCAAACCCACCTCTCTTCCCTGCTCTGTTTCAAAGTAGGTACCCTGAAATCCACTTGATTCCTCCAAGCCCCACATCTCAGCACAGTACCTGCAGCTGGGAAAGGGAAGGATGTCAGATCTTTTCCTTGTTTTCTTTATTTAGGCATCATTAGCAGTGAGGAAGGTTTTGCAGACCATGCCTGAGGGCTGGGTACCATCTGTCATTGTCTGGTTAGCTGGTGTCATTGTCCCCAAACTCTCCATCTTCTCCACAGGAGTGGCTCTGATGCTGCAGAATTTGCTCAGGTGCCATTGGCTGGCTCTTGTTACTGCCAGAGTTTGACTACTTCTTCTGAAATTTAATCTGGGTTCCTTTCTCCCAGAGCTGTGATTATTCTGTAGAGAATTTTTCTGTGATTTACCTTCATCAATTAAATGAAATGTATTGTAGGAAACTTCTAAAATCTAGTGACAAAACAACCCAACTGTCCTACTTCTCTGGTTTTAATTATATTAACAACAAAGTGCTTTGTGCTAATTTTTGTCACTTTTCTTCCTTTTTTCTAAAAATATTCTCTTTTATTTCCCAGTTCCCATCAGGAACTTTCCCCTGTCCTGCAGGCCAGCACTCCCTGAGTTTTATTAAAAATTATGTATTACAGTACTATTTCAGTGAATATGACGTGGGTTTTTCCTCATGCAGCCCAGTCTTCTCAGAAAAAGACCTTGTGCACTAAGACATTGTGCAGACATATTTTCCTTGATCTGCAATATTGTGTAAACAAACTATAATTTTTTTAAGCCTTGCCAACTTTGCATGGTGTCTGAAAAAAATAGGACTGGCAGCTTCTCTCTTGGTTTTGTTTAAAAAAAAAGACAAAGGGAGGAGATGAGGAAAATCCACTCATGATTTTCTTTTCCTGTCTGCAATCACAAGCTGCATTGCTACCCAAACTGCTCCCACCTAAATTAACCCAATTTCCTAATTTACTTGAAATATTTCTGTGCTTTTCTTACTGTATTGGGAATATTTGCCCTTTACAGTAATAAGCTCTCCTCCCTGAGCTGGAGAACATCATGGGGAGCTCCCCAAAAAATTGCAACTTTTCTAGTCCCAACATGGGTCTCATTTATTACTCATAGAAACAATTAATGAATGTTTGGGGGTAGTTTGTGTTTCTTTTGCTTCTTTTCAGTAGTTTGTAACCATACCATCCATGGTAAACTCTCCTCTGCTGGTAGGGGTCAGTGTTGGTGGGCACAGTGGGTAGCAATGGGGGCAGCAGGTGTTAGCATCCCCTGGCTCCTCACTGTGGCTCCAGCACCTGGAAAGATCCTGCCACCGTGATCTGCACGTGCCTCTTCACCACACACTTGTGATCCGAATGTAAAATGGTTCTCAGAGTAATGCACTGACGCTTGAGGTCAGTGACTAACTGATTTTTCTCTGTAAATCAGGAATATAATCCTGAATAAAGTGACTTCAATAGATGGGAGCAACCCAGACACCTGTAAGTGAATTTTTCTGTTTCAGCCTTTGCCACTGACTCCATGAAATGAATGTGACAGCCTGGAAATATTTGTCTCACATAGTCATTTACAGGGTTGGAGTATTTGTAATTATATCCTTCTTTGGCAAGATGGGGGGTAGGTGGTTACGTATAACGGATTTCATCCCAGACATGGAATCAGTTTTTCAAGACCACACAGTTCCTGGGTGTGTGTTCATGGATAAACCTACACAGTGAGGTGGCTCGAGATCTCTTTACCAATTCACTCCAGCTTTCGAAGGACATTCAGTAAGCATATGTGAATTGTTACTGAGTTTTCTGAAACTGAAATGTGGATGGCAAGTGGAGTGGTCCTTCCCCTTCAGCCACTGTTTTTAATAAACTTCTGAGAAGGATTGAACTTGAAAGTAAGTTGCAAATAAGCAATGTTTCTTATATAAAGAAAAGCAGAATTAGTCACTGAAAGTGAAAAATTTTAAAAGACGATTTATCTATTTAGAGTGGTCTTTTCTTCACTTGTCAGGTTTCGTTTTTCTCTGTTTCCCCGAAGGCAGCAGCAGAAGCAGCTTCAGCCCCTCTTGACATGAGCATTTCGTATCTTACCTGCGGCGTTTGAATTTTTTGCAGATTATTGAATAAGGTTTTTCTTTAATCTCACTGCTTCTATTATCAGCTTTTCAAGAGGTAAAGATGTTCCTTGTTGCAATTCAGACTTTGTCAAATGGTGTTACTTTTGGCCCCGTGTCTGCAGCCTGGGAAAACGAGACAGGTGCTGCAGTGGCTGTTGTGCGGTGTCGACTTTTGCCGCAGGGCAGGAAAGAAGTTCACATGAGTTTACCAGGCAGGACCAGATATCTATAGCAACGTATTTGTATATCCTGTGCCTTGTCTGTTGCAACGCTCGTTGCTTAGGATACTGACATTAAAACATGTAACAAAATCTGCTCTTCACTCTGGAGTTCATTATCTGTCCCAGCCCATGTAACTGCGCATTTCCCCCCAGCTCAGACCAGAGGCACTGACCAGCCCTCTGCAAAGCATGGTCCAGAGGATGTTGTTATAATCCTGTTTTGCAGCCTGTTGCTTCATGATCATTTTTTACCTGAACATTTGTCACTAGCTGGGGTGTCTGGGAGCCCATCTCCCTCTTGCAGCTGGCCCATGGGAGCTGGAGGCTTCCTAAACACATCTGTGTGCTGGCTGAGTTGCTGTGAGCTGGTGCAACCCATGCACAAAATGTGTTCTCAAGGGCGTGTTCCTAAACTGTGGCAAGACAGATCTTTAGTGGCTGAGGCTTGCATTTGGACTGCCTGTGGGGAGTTTTTTGGGGGAGTTTGTTTGGTTGGTTTGGTTTGTTGTTTGTTTGTGGGGGTTTTGTTTGGGGTTTTGTTTGCTTTTTTGTTTGCTTGGTTTTTTAATACAAGGATCAAACTTTTAAAAATAGAGCCTCAGTGACAAATTTGATGTTTTAGGTATTTTAATAAAAAAATCTTCCACCCCTATTGACATGGTTCTTGCATTTTTGACCAGCCCAGAGCAATGTTTGCTCCCTGGCTTATGTAGTTCATTTTCTTTGGGCTCCTGCAGTCCTGGAGGCACTGTGCTACAGCTTCACGACTGTAACAGATTTGACACACTTATTCTGCTTTATAAGTGAGCACTGCAAGAGAAATGGTGCTACACTTCTCCCCCGCAAAGCAGATAGCTCAGATAATATGAAGGGTATTTGTTCTGTTCCTCAGTGCACTGTCTTCCTCAGCTGGAGAGCATCTCTGTTCTACAGACAGGCATTTCATCAATTTTCCTCTTTTTATTAGCACTAAATTAGTATCCAAGGGGGTTTGCACAAGGAAATATATCTCTAAGGAGTTATTCCTCCTTTTGCAGCCGTAACTGATTCACTGAGAGAATCCCATCATGAGCTCCTCTGAAGGCAGTTTTGCTTTCACGAGCTCTGCAGTAAAAAGCTGGTGTGGTCTCTGGCTTTCTGGGCTACATGGTCAGAGCCCGCTTCTGCCGGCTGGAACTGGTGGTTGAGGGAGAGTTCTTGTGAAAGTGGGATGTACTGAACTTTGTTACAAGTATTTCAAGTACTTCAGTGCGTGGATGCTGACAGCCAGTCCATCTGTTGGTAAAAACACAGAATTGCTACTTTAGCTGTTTCAGACCTTGCTATCCCAGTGCTGCATAACCCAATGTTGCGGTTTAACCCCAGCCCCAGTGGGACAAGGAGAAGAATTGAGGGGAAAAAAGGTAAAATGATGGGTTGAAAACAGTTTAATAACTGAAATAAAAGAAAATATTATTATAATAATGGTGATAACAATTGTAAAGAAAAGAGAGATAATAAAAATAGAGAGAGAGGTTGCATCCCTGAGCAGTGATCAGCCCCCTGCCCCAACAATCCCCCTCAGCTTATATTCTGACTATCACAGTATGGAGTATCCCTTTGTTCAGTTCAGGCCACCTGTCCTGGCTGTGCTCCCTCCAAATTTCTTGTGCACCTCCTCACTGGTAGAGCATGGGAAACTGAAAAGCCTTTGACTTGGGGTGAGCACAGCTCAGCAACAACTAAAACTTCAGTTTAATTCTCATTCTCAAATCCAAAACACAACCCTGTGCCAGCTACTAGGAAGAAAACAAACTCTGTCCCAGCTGAAACCAGGATACCAGTGTGTGTCTTGGCCTCAGTAAAAGATCTTTCTGCTCATTGCTGGACTTTTGCTATGAGATTATTGTTGATTTTTTTTTTTGTAAGCCTAGAAGGACAGAGGTTACATTCAGGTGGGATTTCTCTGGCAGCTCGGTTTTGAGCCTGGCTAGAATTAATTAGAATTAGAATAGGCAGCAGCACCACATAATTTTGACAAGAATTTTGGTGTGAAACTGGAACAAAAGTGCATCTGGATTTCCCACCGTTTAAGCTTACATGGTCCAGCTCTCTTTCATGAGCAGTGATTGACTTGCTAAGCCCTCAGCTCTGCATTTAGACTACCAAGCTGTTCCTTGTCTGATCACCTCAAGGGCATTCCTGCGATTGTTTTTCTCACTGCTATGATAGTGCCAGATGCTCTGAGGGCTTTTACTCATCAAGGTGAGCAGGGACAAACCTCGCTGCCGTGTATGTGGCATCACTTCCCTGCATTTCACCCTGGTGTGATGGGAAATGAGGGAAAGGCAGGCTGTGCTGGAGTTAGGTCTCTGCTAGTTGCCCAGGGCAATGTTGGGTGCAAGGATGTCTCTCCTGCTTTGCCTTCTGCACCCACTGCAACAAGTGATTTAGCTGGTAAAGACTGGATAACAAAAAGCAACAAAACACAGCCCTAATCACAGGACTGACCAGAGCATCCCAGCCCTGCTCCCTGTGATTTCCATTAGCAGCCATCCTCTGAGTGGTCTTGTGGCTAAATCAGCTGCTGAGCCTCTGGAAGGTGATTTGATGAAAGCATTTTATAGCAATCGAATGAAATGTCAGTTGGATGCCAGCAGCAGGAGTTGCTGTCATGATTAATGAGATATTTAGGCATTTCATTTTGAAGGAGCTACCTGCAACACAATTTACATCAAAGCTGGTTTTTTTAGATGGGCTTTAATAAATTAATGTTGGTTATTTAATTATTCACATCAAATTGGTTACAACTGCAGAATTGCATTTGGACTGAACACGTTATGAATACTTTCAGAAAGCTCTTATGCAAAAAAAAGGTTGTTCAGAACACTGCACATCTTCTGATATAAAGCAATGTGAAAGAGGAGAAAGGGTTGAAAAGGCCTGTAATCTTTTGAATGCAAAGACTGCATGAATATAAAGCTTTTGAAGCTGATATTTAATGAGCATCTCTTCAAATAACAGGATGTATCTACCACTAGAAGTCGTGAAATCTAGTAAGTGGAGTTATTACCTTACCTCTCTGTTGTCTAAGGGTCTCTATTTTTAAAGGAACAGGAATAATATAGGTATTATGGGAAGAGGGAGAAATTATAATAAACTTTTTCAAACCTCTTTTAACTACCAGTTCAAAGTTTTGCAGTCCTTAACCCTGAGAATCAGTA
The DNA here is from genome assembly GCA_013397375.1 of Toxostoma redivivum. Lineage (NCBI taxonomy): Eukaryota > Metazoa > Chordata > Aves > Passeriformes > Mimidae > Toxostoma > Toxostoma redivivum. The sequence continues at coordinate 55,646 of VXBI01014101.1, forward strand.
AAGCTGAGGCAATTTCTGCTTAAAGCCCAGCTCCTGTGTTAAGTGGGCTCTGCTGTTCCTCCTGCCCCTCTCCCAGGGAATTCTGAGGCTGTGGTTGGTGAGGGACTGCTCTTTGACCCAGACACTAGTTCTCACAAAGCACCTGGGAATCATGAAGCAGAGGGGCTCACTGAAGGCTGGAAACTGCAGGCACCTCCTCAACCAAGGACAGGAAAATACTGTTACAATTTCTGTTCTTTAATAAAAAGGACCACATCTGATCCATTATTTGCTCCAAGCTGCTCTTTTCTGCAATTTGACTTCAGCAGACTAGAATATTGTGTTTTCTGCCCTCGGCATTGCAAGGATGACTATCTGGAGCAAAGAAGATCCAAAGATGGAAAGGCAGTGGCAGTAGCTGAGAGTTAGTGGTTTAACTGGAGGGCAGCCTGATGCTCTCCTAGGGGTGATGCTGGCTGGGACCAGGAGCTGTGGCATCCCTGCATGTTGAGAGCAAGCAGAGGTATGTCAGGTAGGTTGAGAAAAGTCTGCAATATAATGGACAAAAATAAAGATTTGGAGTTGAAATATTGGCAGCTTTTCTGGAAAACAGAAGTGCTAATGATAACACAGTTGTCCGTTAAGCCCAATGCACAGAACTGCCGAGCAGCTGGCTGGCTTCTGTCTCTGAGCACTAAGCCACAGAGCAGGATGTGGATTTTTTACATTGCTGAGGCACTGCACAGACTAAATGGAATACAAATAAAACAAGCTTACATTTTGCTGTAGAGCAACTTATTTTTTGCTGACCTTTAGCATTTTAAATTTTTTTGGGTTCTTATGCATGCTTGGAATTTTTACTCTCTGAGAAGTGCTTAGCCCCTGTTTTTCCTGGTCTCTGCATGCTTTTCAGCTCAGCTCTTAGAGTTTCCAGGTAGTCTGCAGTGTTGGCCTATTAGTAACCTGTCTTCTGCATTGGCTCTGAGCAAACCAAACAGGCTCAATAGTCTGTGCAGAGAAATTTCATTTATGCAAACCAGTCACAGGGGTTTGGATGTGACTTTGTGCACACTTGTGAATAAAGTTCTTGAATTTGGGGAAGGACATACAGCTCAACCTCTAGCTTGGCAGCAGTTTGATATTGCTAGATAGCCGTGAAAGACTGCAAGAGATAAAAGGCAGAAATTACCAAGGTTTTGTTTTTTTCCTGTTGTTGCATAAGTGCAGATTGACCATCTTTCATTTTGCTGAAGGAGCTCTTCTATTGCTGAGCAATCTCACCTTGTGTGGCACAACGTGGGCATTGTCAAGAGAGAGAACAGACCCAGACCTCTCCTGATATCCTGATGAAATCCTGAATTTTCATGAGCTTTAGCCCTTGTGGGGGAATATTCAACCTACTGAATAAGCTTCACTAAAAGTATAAACCCCAGTAAACCTGAAAAGAATTGCTTTGCCAAACATTTTGCTTTAAAAAGCCTTACTCTCTGATTCTCTGGGAGGGCTGGAAAGGATGAAATCCCTTGTGCTGGTGCTGCTATTGCAGTGATCCATCTGCTCGTGCTGCCTCCATGGCTGAGAAAAAGAGAGAGAAGTCTTTTGGGGTGCTGCTGTTGAGCATGGGCTGTGCTGAGCTTACCCTTGCTGCACACTCCTGTGACTCTCAAGTGCCACGAGGAGCACCAACCAAGCCCCACCACACAGGGGCAAGCCCCCACTGCTGGGGGAGAAGAGGTACAGGGAGGGAGGAGAAGCTGTGTAAGCCAAAGGGTTTCAAAGAGCATCTGGACAATGCAAACGTGACTGGCACAGAGCCACCTGTCCTTCCTGCTTCTTGTTTAGCTACATTTACTTTCACTTTTGAATAGATGAATTTTTCTTTTCATCACTGCTGCTGTCCCTGCCTGCTCTCGCTCAGTCATTCAGCAGATCAGCCTGTGTAGGAATCCAGAGTTGGGCATTGCAAGCCATGTGATGGAGGAGTGGGATTGCAGCAGAGAACTAAAATACTGAGCTTTATTATTTCCCATATCATAAGGATTAATAATAAAATTAATATTTCCCAAATACTTCCTCCTGAACTACCTATCCTTCCAGAGCATATTAGTCACTGGGAGAGCCTAGAGGAGAGGAAAGGAAGCCAAATTAAATGAGGTCTTTTCCTGGTGATTTATAGCATCCTTTTTATCCTCTTTCCCCCTTGCCCCAGGGGTACCCTCTTTTCTCACAGAGTTCTACCTCTCTCCAGCCCCTCTCTGCCTAATGTGGCTGGAGCTCAGGCAGATTTTCTCTTGCTTTGCAGCTGCTGAACCCGGACCCAGAAGAGGATGGGGAAGCAGAACAGCAAGCTGCGCCCCGAGGTGCTCCAGGACCTGCGTGAGAACACTGAGTTCACAGACCATGAGCTGCAGGAGTGGTACAAGGGCTTCCTAAAAGATTGCCCCACAGGCCATTTGACTGTAGAAGAGTTTAAAAAAATATATGCAAATTTTTTTCCCTATGGCGATGCGTCGAAGTTTGCGGAGCACGTCTTCCGCACCTTTGACACTAACGGTGACGGGACGATTGACTTTAGGGAATTCATTATCGCCCTGAGCGTCACCTCTCGGGGCAAGCTGGAACAGAAGCTGAAGTGGGCGTTTAGTATGTACGACCTGGATGGCAACGGGTACATCAGCCGTGGGGAAATGCTAGAAATCGTGCAGGTGAGCATTATCTCTATTGGACATCTTACTTGTGTTGCTGTAACCTCTTCACAATCAGACAGCTGGAGCTGGAGATGAGGGATATGCTGAACTGGGTCAGTCCTCCCCCAGGGAGGTTCCTGAGCCCATGGTCCCCAAAGGGACCCATGGTGGGACCTACAAGATACAGATGAGGAAAGGACCTGAGATATATACAAGGCACTTGTGCAGCTGGCCTGCAGCCAAAATTCTGCAGCTCTCCCTGGGGTTTCTTAGTGTGATGTTCATGGGATAAAAAAACCCTAAATGCAAATTCTATTGACCTGATTAATCTCAGAATTAATGCTTTGAATCTTCAAATCTGAGTCAATGTGAACTCTGGATGAAAGGCTGTAGCATGCCTTTGTCTCCCAAAGGCAGAGGACACACAGACCACAGCTGTAGTGGAGGCAGGCAGCACAGTCCCCTGTGCCCCTACCCCACATGCTGGCAGGGGTTTGGCCTCAGCAGGGGCTGCTTGTCACCCATTGTACAGCTGAGATGTGTGTCATGTGCAGTGCAAGGGAGTCATGCATCAGCCAGTGCCGTGACACTTGTTCCTCATGGCTGAGGTGGGATAATTTAGGTGGAAGGCTAGGGATGCAGATACTCTAAAGAGGTCTTATCATTATTCATGTTCTTGTAAGTCTGAAGATGCGTTTCCTTACCCATGCACAAAGAAAAACAACCCCTATTGCTGTATATTCATATTCACCATAATCCATGTGGCACCCCACATGCATACATGTAACTGGGTGGAGGATGAGAGCCAAACAAAGAGGCTTAGCCCAGCAGCAGAAGAGAGGATTGCACACCATTGTCTCCTGTATTTTAGCTCAGTCCTGCTTATATATTAATCTAGACTGACTTTCAGTTAAACTGACCGCGATTCTTTTGAAGCACAAATGAATGCAGGAAAAAAAAATTAAAAAGCTGCAGTCAGAAGTTCCCATTCATTTTGGTTTATAAATCCTGCAGCTGCCTGCCAGGGTCAGCTGTCTTTTTTTGTTGCTACAGGCTTAAATTCTTTTTCTCTGTCCCATGCTTTATCATTTGGGTTGTTTTTTTCCTAGATGTCTTCTTTTAAACTTTTTTTTAATACTCAGGCAATTTACAAAATGGTTTCATCAGTAATGAAAATGCCAGAGGATGAATCCACTCCTGAGAAGCGAACAGACAAGATCTTCAGACAGATGGACACAAACAATGACGGTAGGATTGCCACTGGTACCCCTTCCTAAGCTCTAGAAATAGAGATTTGCTAGTCCAGCCTTGGTAGATAGTAGAATTTGGGGAGAGAGAAGAGAGGATAGGGATGTCCTCACCGGTGCCTCTGGTCTCTGCCTGACCTCATTGAACATCTCTGTTCCATGATAAATAGGGTTAATAAGTGAGCAGTGAACAGAGGGTGAATTCTCTTGCTGAGGGGCTGGTAGGGGAGCAGTCCTTCCCTGACACTTCACAGGTGAAACCCCTTCTGCAAAGGCTCCTCTGAAATCCCCATCTCCATTGTCTTTGGGTTATTTCTCTGGGCATAGCACAAACTTGGCACACGGTTTTGCTTACACTGCCCTTGGTAGGGTTGCACTCCGGGTCTTGTCATCAGTAACATGAGTCCTGAATGTGGTTGGGCACCTGAAAGCAAAAATTCCCCTGGGTCCATAACAATTATTTTCTGTGTGTGTTTATGGCATGTATACATACATGGTCATGCACCTCTGTTGTATTATGCATCAGTGAGATGTAGCAGCTCCCAAAACAGGTTGTGGAGTTCCTTGGTAAATGATCTGACAGTGTACCCATCACAGCCCTTCTACCTGTGCTGGCTCATTTCCTTGGGCTTGAAAAATACAGGCAAAAATGATCAATTTCCTCTTCTTTCTCATCAGCCTGATGACACATTTCCTCTATTCCCAATTGAGGTGGAGCTTTTCTCTGGGAATTACCCTGTCAGAGGCTGAGGTAGCAATTGCCCACATCAAAGTCAGGAGCTGTGTTCTACTGATATGCTCAGTGGGAGCAAAGATTTGATTCTAGCACTGAGATATGGAGACCTGAAAAAATACCATCTTATGTACAGAAAGAGTTTTATTTAAGACAATTTTATGGCTGCATTTTGGTGTCTGCGGCTGCATTCCCCAGGGAAAATTCCTGGCCTTGATGAAGTCCTCAAAAAAGTAGTCTTTTACCTTTGACTTCATCAAAATTAGCACTTCATCCCCTGGCTTGATGTGTGGAAGGCCCTAAAATAACATGATTAAAATATTTTTGGTCTGCGGAAAGTAGCAGTCCTTGCAGATGTGTAACAGAGTAGTGGTCCCAAAATCTGCTATATATATGCTTCCTCCATCTGTTGCACTTTGTTGCTGAAATAAAATAATCCTATTCCCAGTAAAATATCAGCCCTGCAAGCTGTGCAGTGCCAAGGAACAACATCTGCATGTGTGTGTCTGGTGGCTGAAAATGTTTCTTCCCCATCTGACTGTTGGGCATTGCAAATAGATTTTTATTTGGGCTTTGCTTTCAAGTAAACACAAGACGTCTTTTAAATGCCCTGGTCAGTCTGTTCCAATGCTTGGCAACCCTTTTGGGGAAGAAATTTTTTCTAATATCCAGTCTAAACCTTCCTTGGTGCAACTTGAGGCCACATCCTCTTGCCATATTGCTTGTTACTTGAGGGAGGAGTTCCTCCCTGTTCAACCTGTTTTGGGTGCTGGCCACCAGGGTCGTTCCTCTTCCATCCCTGTAACAGGCTGGTAGCGTCCTGGGGCTGGTGCAAACTGGCACAATGAGCTGGTGCCTCTCTCTCTCTTCGGGTACATGCAGCCAAAAGTGACAGCAGGCACCTCCCAAGTGCAAGATGTTTGTTTGTGAGTCCTGTCTCAAGCATTGCAGTTTGGGGTAGGTAAGGATAGCCCTGGGCGCCCTCTCCTGAATGGGAGATCACTAGACATGATGTCTGAGATGCAGAAAATGCTCCTCATTTTCATAGGGAAAACTCTTTCATTTTTCATTAATATTGCCACATCCTGTTTCTGCTGTGATTCTGAGTGCTGGAGCAGGGGGGTATTGGTACTAGCTACCTGCCAGGGGGCTGGGTCACCCCACGATGAGGTCTGAAAGACCAGATGAAATATTTCCTCCTTGCTGTACCATGCTGTACCATTCCATTCCACGGAATTGTTGGAGCCAGAGGATGCTGGGGTAGTTGCTCCTTCAGAGATCAATTTTCAGACTGTTACAAGGTTCGTCCAAGTCAGTTCCTCTGGCCTAAACCAAAGATGTATAAACCAGAAATGCTCAGGAGCAACACATAGCAGTAGGTGTGCCCCAGGGCTGGCTTTGCTTGTCAAAAAAGGAAAAACAAACCCCGTCCTGTTCCTGTACACCCAGCAGGGCACAGCAAATGATTTGCAGAGTCATGGAATAGTTGAATAGTTTGGGTTGGAAGAGGCCTTTAAAGGTCATCCAGCCTAACACCCCTGCAATGAGCAGGGACACCTTGAACTAGATTACATTGCTCAAACCCCGGTCCAACCTTGTACGTGCCAGAGAAGTCATGATTGCTCAACGCTACATGTCACAAGAAACAAGAGGGCCAAATGGGGATATTTGGAATATTTAGGTTTAAAATGTTGTAGTAATACAAGCATAATTTCAAAGCATACATGTGTTCGGGTACCATACTTGTGTTCATGTGTCATGTTATTCATATAGTCTGGTTCATGTGTCATGTTATTCATATAGTCTGGTTCTGAGCAAAAAGCTGCTGAATGGTATTAGAAGAGTTGGTTTATAGATTTAGGACTGTCTTTTAAAATAAAAAAAAATAGCAATTATTATGCTGGATTGTTTTGCAGAAGAAAAATGCATTTGGGCTTAAAGGCTTGAGTAGGATTTAGCTGCTGTGCGTTGCACTAAATTCCCCTAGATGCCTTTGCAATAGATTAAATAGATGTTATGTTGCCTCGGTGAGGAGGGATTCTTTGCTACAGCAAAATGGTGACAGGAACAACTGACTTTTAAACTATGATTTCCATTTTGGTTTTGCTCCCTGTCAGGTAAACTGTCACTGGAAGAGTTCATCAAAGGTGCCAAGAGCGATCCCTCCATTGTGCGGTTGTTACAGTGCGACCCCAGTAGCGCGAGTCAATTCTGATACAAGCGGACAGTGTGCTCAGAGAATCTCGGCTTGTGTCCTTCAAGCTTTGCTCGCAAACGGATGCCTTCTCAACCATCCCTCACACTTCGTGGATAAGACCCCGTTGCCAGATTGTGTGTGTGTGTGTGTGTCCGAGCGAACCAGCCCTCGCTCCCCCACTAACACCAGTGCAGTTCTCCTGCGGCAGCTCCATTCCTGCTTCCCCATAATGTTACGATTCACTCTGCACATTTTAAACATTAATTGAAAGGTATGTTTACATGCAGCTACGAGAGAGTTCAATGGCTGGTGAGATACCACTTCACTTAGTCTGTGAGAAAGGTGATGTTTCCATAGTTCTCGAGAAGATGCTAGGTAGGACTTTTACCCAAAATAGCAGATGGTAGATAATTTATTTTGCTTCAGAAATTACTACGTTAAAAAAAATGTAAAAAAGTG
>VXBI01014101.1:62997-130603 GCA_013397375.1 Toxostoma redivivum
ATATATATATAAATTATATATATATGGTGAAGTAAAATTTTAAATATTTAGGTCATCTATTTAAGGCATAAAATAGAATTCAAGCTTTGTTTCTTCTAGTTGTCTGTGATTTATTCAAATCTTGGAGATTGTTTTTTTGTGATATTTATGCATTAGCAAATTGCTGTTCCAAAAGAAATGCATGACTAGCAGTTTGTGGATATTTCACTCTGTTTAATTCCTGAATGCAAATATTTGTTCATTTTTACTGTCAGTCATTCCAGCATTACTGTATTAACAAAAGACCTGAAAGGAGTTCATCCTCATTTTGTATTTCTCAGTGGAGTCCTACTTTCTGGTGGTTGCTGCATTAAATGGCTTTTGAGTGCCCCGAGGTGACGTGACTGGCACTGCTGTTCTCGACTTGGCTACACCCTCCTCCCTTTTGCTGTCAATATGTTAATAGTCTTGTGCATTCCAGTGTTATTTAATATCTGCCTAATGCCAAGAAATATTAATTGAAATAAAAGACTACTTTTCTTGTCTCTGCCTGTCTTGGTCTAAGCCATGCACGAAGTTCCTAGCATCAGGAATTTGGGAAAGGGCAAGGATGGCTCCCTGCACAACATCCCCCAGTCTTGTCCAAGACACATTGCCTTTTAAATACATAGGGATTTTGAGAGCTGGCTGTTGTGGACGGGTTAACACAGTGGTGTTGGTGCCTGTGGGATCCAGCTCCATCCCAGCTGAATCCAGGGTAAAGATTCCAGGAAGGTGACAACTCAATTTCTGCTGGATGAGCATGAACTCAAGGCAATGAAGGAAAAGCTGCTGGCCCTGATGGCTGGGCTACCATAGCCACAGCTTTACAAAATAAAACCCATGTCAGGTACTAGGTACTTGCTGTTGGACTAACATTTGCTGATGGTAGCATGGGAAGCAGTTTTCTCCACATTCATCAGGTCTGCAAGTAGCTGCATAAGCCTGCCCTCTCTGCAAAATAAAAGTATCAAAAATTTGTTTGGCCTGAAGTTAATGTTGAGCATGTAATGAAGGGATTTTTGCTGTGTAGAATGTCCTAGTAGTGGTTACATGATAATACATTAATATTAAAAGAAAGAGCGAGAAATGTTTGCAATAACCAAGAGGAAATACATTTAGTCAGACTTGGTCTACTATATAAACTTTTGTCAGTGCTGCCAAGCAAAAGAGTGTGTTCATTTTTCCCCCTGGAAATTCAAGTTCGAGCAATTAAACCAACAATCCTTTCAACCACAACACCCTACTGATGAGGCAACCCTAAAAGGGATGTTAATCAGAAGCCTGCCTGCTTTCCCAGGGTGTGCCCAGCAAAAAAGTCCAACTATTGAAAAATGTAATTCCAGGGTTGCTGATAGCCTGTCTCCAGCCTGCTTGTGTTCATGCTGTCAGTCTGTCTGCCAGAAGATGCTGGGGTGTTAGATATTCTTATTCTGCAGATGTTCTTACACTAATGACTCTTCTTGTATGGGCTGGGTCCAAAAGCAGCTGTTTAAATGGGAATTGGCCACCATGGACTTTATCATTTCTGTATTATTCTGAGTGTGAAAACATGTATTTGACCTTGCCCTGGGATGGTACCTCTGAGGTGGACCACAACATTTGAATCTTGTTTGTGCATTCTTAAAATGAGTCAGGCATATCTTCAGTCAAGCATTGCATGGTATCTTGGGTACCAAAGATGTAAAAACTGTTTTGCTGTAGTATTCATAAATGCAGCAGTTCTTCTTTCATTTGCTCCTCTAAGTGGAAATATTACTGCCTTTTCCTGGCATCTCACTCCTTCTGGTTTGCTTTGCTGTCTGTAGTGAATTGTAAGTTTAAGTAGCTGTTTAACAAAGCCCAAACTCTCCTCATTTGGGGAAAAAATATCTCCTTATAGCAGCTTATTTTGATAAAAAAGCTTAACTTTTGTTTTTTTTTTTTCAGAAAGAAGGTGAAAGAATCTGAATTTTAGAGGTTAGAAAGTTCCCATTTCTTTGATGTTACAGTTTTTTCTCTGAAATGGGCCAAGTTATCCATGATGGAGCTTGCTGCCTGCCACAGTCTGACAAGCCCCTGCACAGCCCTATGCAGACACTGGGATTGTGTCCTGCTTCATTGGACCCAATTTCTTCTGTCTTTCCCTTTGCCTCTTTAAACTTTCCAATCCCAGATTTGTTTTTTTTTTCAGTTATCCCTCACTGTTAGCTTTTAAGGAGTTTCTTCTTTTCAGGGCAAGATGATTTCATTTCAGACTGGGACTGGCACAAATTATGTGAGTAAGATGCTCCCAGCTTGCCTTTCAGGAAGAAGTGAAGAAAGATGCCCAGGAAAGGTGGTTATGCATGGCTTTCCAGGGAAGATGAGAGATGCTCTGATGCCCAACCAGGCTGAGTTTTTCAAAGGTGGCTTCTGATATGGAGAACCCTTTAATTAAAAGGCCAGCTAAGTACTGAAAAGGGTTTTATCTGCTGCTCTTAAAATCAGACTTGCTTCAGAGGCTGAGGTTGTGCATCCACAGTCACTGGGTAACTTTGATCATCTTGGCTGTGCTTGGGCAGCTCCTCAGAGGACATCTCTGCTTTCCTGACTGGTAACGAGGACTCAGAAGGGAGAACAATTTCCAGGCTCCTTCTCCAGAATGTCATTTGCATGTTGATACAGGCAGAGTTCAAATCCGATGGAGAAATCAATGAAAAGATAAGAGAGCTTTACAGCTTGTTGGGCTCCCAGGAATGTCTCTCATAAAGGGACTGTTGTGTAGAGGGGTTAATCATTTGGGAAATGAAGTCCAGGTGATTAATTGAAAACATCAACTTGTTAAGTGGTGTAAGTGTTTTTGCGAATTGTATTTTTAGTCAAAAATGGAGTCAAACTTAGCAAAAGTAGTTTAGCACAAAAAAATCTCACCACTGTGTCCAATTTTACCTCAATTTAATAACCTATGTGATTATTTTCTCACCATGGAGATATCTAACACTCTGAAAGCTCTGGCTAATTACTACATATATTCAGGCTTTTCTGTATGAATTGCAGGTTTTGTTAAGCTAATTCAGAATTATGTCATTGCCTTTCAGATAAAGTCTGTCTGGTTGCAGCCTAACTCCAGCATGGTTGATGAAGGTGCTTGGGTTCAGTCTTGGGTGTCTCCATTGCCAAGTTTGAATTGGCCCTTTGTTTTTAAATCAGGTCCTTTGCAATATATTTTTAGCATTAGCCTCTGAGTAATAAACTCCTGTGAAGAACAACGTGAACATTTCTGCAAGCACAGGGCAGATGGTCTCCAATGATAGTCCTCGATCCATTATGCAGGGCTCTTCATATTTAAAGGTTAGGAACAGCCATCCACTTTAATGGTCCAGTGGGCAGACTGGCATTTTGAGCTCCCTGTGCTGCACCATGGCAGGATACAGTGCTGATGAACCTGATAATTGCTGTTACCTCTTTTGGGAAGATAGATTCCTTATTGAAAAGAAGGAAAAGGATGGGAGAGGAGAGCAGAGCATCTCTCTGTGTAGGAGCTTTGGAGATGTGCCTGTATCACTGGGAACAGTGCGTCTGCAAGCAGACCTTACCTGTTGCTCACATGTATCTAGTGTGATGGTTTGGATGCAGACACTCTTCTGAACCATCTCATGTTCACTGTGGCTAAAGGGCAACCAGTGCATCACCAAAGGGTTGGGATAATCCCAGACTTTCAGCCATGTCACACGAGTCAGAAACCACTGCCAGAAGGAGGCAAGGAATGTCATGGCAGCTGCCTGATGTTTTTGGGGACAGACAGGAAGGGCATGACCACCAGTTGGGTGAGTTATTTTAAGAGCTAGCTGGCTCTACCTGATGGAGGAACAATTTATCACAAACAAAATCTGTATTGATTAGGCTGTCACTAGAGGGAATTTTCTCTCATGAAGGTGAGAAGCAGGATCCCCTCCTTGCTCCTCTCCACACACATTCCCACACCTTGGTGTTTGGTGTTGCTGGGGCCTGGGTGGGTCATGCTCAGCTCCCTCAAACCCTTCCTGCCTGGGGACTGTAGCTTTGAACACATCTTTAGTGTCTTCTCTACCCTGTATCTGGCACTGGGAGCTGCATCACTAAACCTCTGGGCACTGCCAGCTCACAGCTGTGCTCCCAGGGCACCCACCCCAGCATTTTTTTACCTTTCCAAAACAATGCAACTCTTTTGCCCAGGACTTGGGCAGTTTCCTTTGCCTTAATTTTTTTTTCCTTTGCATAAACTGTTTCATGCTGAGTATAGCAACTTAGTGCAGAAGGTCACACTCTAAGTTGGTCACAGATATATTACAGCAAATATGACAAATTACATGCTGGGTGAAGTTTGCCTCTGCAGCGTCACCCAGCCATTCTGCAGGAAATGAGGTGTAGGCAAGGGAGCCTGTTTTTCCCTGGCACTTGGGTGTACCTTCTCTTTCCCAGCACTGGGGATGGGGTTGCACTGCAGCAGAGAACAGGAGCAGGGACAAGCCCTGCCTAAGGGTCCCAATATATCAAAGTCATTCACAACATAAACTTCCACTGTTTTTCCCAGGTCAGGACACAGACACCTTTCCAGTGACTATTTGCATTTTGCTTTTTAGTTTCTGAATAGGTACTATCATTAAAGCCTAATGTGGATATATATACACTGAGACAAGATTGAATCCAGATTTGCTTCAGCAATGTGGAGAAAAGTAACCTGAGAAGAGACCTCATTGCTTTCTACAACTATTTGAAAGGAGGTTGTAGCCAGATAGGGATGACTAACAAGTAACAGGATGAGAGGAAATGGCCTGAAGTTGCACCAGGAGAGACTTAGGAAAAATTTCTTCACTGAAAAGGTAATCAAGCATTGGAACAGGCTGCCCAGGGAAGTGAATGAGTCATCATCCCTGAAGGTATTTAAAAGATGTGTAGATGTGACCATGGTTTAGTGGTGTACTCTATGACCTTACAGGTCTTTTCCAACCTAAATGATTGCATAATTCTGTGGTTGTGCGTGGTTCTGCTCCAGTTTTTCCTCACTCACAAGGGAAGCCATGTTACTTCTATGTATTAAAGCACCTCTAATCCTTCCTTGACTTGTTTGCTCGAGGAGAAGATGCAAATTGCTATGTCCCTCTGGTGTCTCCACTGTGGGTACTTGCGAGAAGAAACACCTTGTTCCTCCCATGAGGGGTTTGGGTTGTAACTAGTACTGTGCTGAGCCTGCACCAGCAGTTGTGAACTCCAAAGGAGGTATCTGGCAGGCAGCCTCTCCTTTTCATCTCTGTAGGACCCTTGTTCCTGCTTCTAAGAACTGTTCTACTGCATCTTTGAACTTTCCTACTGCATCTTTGCCATGGTGGTGGTTGCAGGGATAGCCCATCCCACACTTTCTGCACATAGCTATGAGACTGTGCTGGAGATCTGTGGTGCAGGACTGGGACATTCCTCACCCAGATCTTAAACAAAACATGAATAATGGGCAATGAGAGAAATCAGGCTTTTTTGAAGAAATGCTGAGATGTCCAGGCTCAAAGGAGAGTGCCAGCTAACTCACTAGGATATTGGCCCATCCTGACTTATGGAGAAACAGAACTGGGTTAGAGAGAAACAGAGATGGTACAGATAATCCTCTGCCTGAAGGTGGAATTTGTCTTCCATTTGGGTTGTTTGGAAGCAAGATGTCTTTGTGAATGGCTTTTAAAGTGTTTTGGGAGCAGCCAGGGGACATGCCATGTGCTGAGGATCACAGCATGGAGCTGGAGCATCATCCTCTTAGGGACACTGAGCCCTCATTTGCTGCAGCTCGTACGAGCAGCAGGCTTCCCATCTCCATCTCCCTCTGGGTTGCTGTGTGGGAGCTTTGGTCTCCCCACTCCAGTGCAAAGGTTCAGTCACAAAGTGGGCTGGAAGAAGAGACCCCTCTTCCCACCAGACCCAGCTTGTGTGGACAAACACCCTGCTCCTGGGCCTGCAGCAATGGCTGAACATGTGTTTTTCCTCTTTATTATTTTCTTTAATTCCTGGACCCTTTTCAGGGCAAATTCCACTGCTGAGCAGAAGCCATGGGCAGCAGGTGCAGTGCTGGCAGCTGGTTCCTCAGGGAAAAGGTGAGTGCACTGACTGCGCCTTAATTAATGATCAGGAAAAAAACACAAACATTACAGACACTTTCCTTGGAGAAAATAAAATAAACTCAGCTAATTTAGATGTTAATGTTGCACAGCCATGGTTATTCCTTTGCTGCTTTCCTCATGAATTATTAATACATAAGGACTCACAACAAGCAGGTTTGATGCCTGCTAAAGGACACAGGCAGTGCCATTGCATGTGTGTGGTGACACCAAGGAGCAGGGCTGCCTGCACGCTGTGGACAGTGCTGGTGCTTGAAATGGGTTTCAGGTGCCAGGGTTTACCCCACACTGTGCCATCCTCCATCTCCCCAGCATCGTGTGCAGTGATGCCTGAGGGAGCTGCTGCTGCCAGACACCCTGCCGCCCCTGGACAAATGTGATCTTTGGAGAAACTGACTTTCATAGCCTTGCTCTGCCCCACCTGGGTAGCCCTGGGGGTGAAAGATAATTGTATGTAAAAGAACTTTACTTTTAAGCAAGAGTGGCTTAAGTCAGCTTTAAAAGCAGCTGTTGAACCCTTCTGAATTACTTGGCAGGGAATTCCACATCCACTTCTCATTGAGCTGCTGGTGCTTCAGTTATGTCACCACCAGTCCCCTGTGGGACCTGCTGACAGCTGCAGTGTAGAGCAGGGTTCCTCAAGCAGCCCCTGTGGGACTCCAGCTGTCCCATGAGGATCCCAGTGTCTTTTGGGACCCAGGCATCATTGGTGAAATCTTCAGGTCTGCTGTCTTAATGAAGCTCACCAACTCCAATAACTGCCAGCAGTGCTGCTAGAAACTGTGTGGAAAAATGTCTTGGTTTAAGAGACAGGTATTTGCCAAGGAGAGGGAAGAACCCCTTTTTTCCCATAACCCGCTCCTTTTCAATCACTATAATTTGAAATCAGACGCTTTCAGGCAGAAGATATGGGGATAGGAATAACAGTTCTTTACTAATATATCTAACCAGGCAAACAGCATAAAAACAACAACAACTTTAGAAACTGACAACAAAACAGAACAGTACAGCTCAATTTTAGTCCCCCTTGGCCACAGGCTCCTTTTTCCTGANGAAAAAAGGTCTTTTTCCTTTTGAGTGTGATGCTTTCCTGGGGTGCCTGTGAGGGAGATGCTGGCCACCCTTGCTGCACCTCCATGTGGTCCCACCTGTGCCCACCACATGGTATCCAGATGATGGTCTCCACACAGCAGAGGCCAGGGCCACCTCAGTTGCTATGACAACACAAAAAAGGAGCCAGGAGTTTAATTTATTTTCTTTCTTTCAAGGCAAAGCAACTTGCTTGAAACCCTACTTTCTATTTTGGGTGAATTCACAGACCCCTATGTTCACCTCCTCTGCATAGTTCACAGCATCCACACTGGGCAGGATGCTTGAAAGGAACAAAACATCCCTGCACAGTAGCATGAGGGCAGCCATGCGTGGGATGATCTGGTGACCAAGGCAATGGAAGGGACCCAAGTCTTCTCTTTCTCTTCTCTGTTCTAGCAATTGTCTGGCAAAGTTACTCTCAAGGCATTTGTGCTTTGCACTCCCCTGCATTTTTTGGTGGAATCTGGCATCACCTAGAATACAAGGAAAGGGACAAAGAGGACAATGATGATGAATTTCCATATTCTGGTAGCTGATTCTCAAAACAAAACTCACAGCACCAAGCCTGGCAGAGCTCAAGAAGTGTTTGGACAATGCTGTCGAGCATATGGTGTGCGTCTCAGGAATGGTCCTGTGCGAGGCTGGGAGTTGGACTCAAGGATCCTTGTGGGTCTCTTCTAACTCAGGATTTTCTGTGATTCTACCACCAAACAGCAAGGTTTGTGCTGTTTCTTGCATTTACATAATCATTTTTCTAATTTTAGTTTCTTCTGTGCCAGCTGCCTTTATTAGGCTTCTTCCACCCAGCTACAAGTTTCAGTGCTCTTATGTGGCATGTGTGTTTAAACTTCCTTTTCATGCTTGAGCCAGCACCAATTAACAGTAACTCCCCCAGCAACCCATGCTTGATTGCTTTGGGTGTCCCACAAATCCCAGCAAGCCACCTTGCAGCTGAACTTGCAGGCAGGCAGCAGGCACCAGTGGCAAGGGGACTTTCTTGAGAATGTCCATCTCTTGGCTGATGCCACCAGCAGTGCACAAAGCTGATGGCGCTGACAGTGTGGTTCTTTACTGTGCTGCTTTATACTCCCAAGCACTTTCCTAAGGATAAAGCTAAATGTCCTGCCTCTGGGGTTGCCTTGTTCTTCCCTAGAATGAGCAATTCCCACCTGTGTCCTGGAGTCCGAGCCACTTCAAAATTTTCACCTCCATCAGCAGCATAGCTCTGTCTTAAAGGCTTTTTCTGAAGCTAGACTGCTGAAGTAATGTGATTTAAATCACCCTTCAATAACTAGTAATTTCCTCACTTTGTGGCAATAAGGACAAATTAGCCCCTTAATAAGAGAAACATGCCTCTAGGAAATGGGTTCAATTTGGAGAATTTGAAATGGTCTTAATTTGAGAAGCGGCTGCCAAGTTTGGATCAGTTGGTTTCTCTGCTGTGGGTATATGAAGGAAAAGGGCACAATCAGGAAAAAGGGCACGTTCCCATGTTGTGCATGACAATGATACAGAAGGAAAGGGTTTCTGGGCACTGTAAGGGGGTGCTACCAGAGCACTGCAGTCATCCCTGCCTGCCCCCTCTCTTCATCTGCACCAGAAGCCCAGGCCACAGTGGGTAGATTTTTCTGGATGGCCCAGAACTCTCTGAAAGCCAGAGATTTCAGTGCTTAATCAAGTCCTAAGAGGTGAGGGAGTCTGTCCCACTCTTGGTATGTACCCACCCACATCGTTGAACAGCAATGAGATTTACCATCCAGCTTGTCTCTGGGTCATGCCCTTTCGTTAAAAATAGAGGGAAATTATTTTTAATATGAAAAAGAGTGATGTTGGGAGGTGTTAAGACCCAGCTGCAGGGGTTGGCACGGTGGGCTTGCCTCTGGAAACAAAGCTCAAAGTTCACTTGCTCTGCCCATGGGATTGAGAGTACTTGGTACTTCAGAGAATTGACCACAGCCTTACCAGTCTGGTTGACTATATTGGATGACTAATTAGTGATTTACAATTTGAGCCCACAGACATGCTCTTTTGTGTCCTGGAAGAGAAGATGGAGTTACACAGCAAGTGCCTGAGTAAGGTGGGTTTCCATACAGGTGAGAAGAGCTGAAGTAAATGTATTTGACCCAGACAGGTTTTTAACTTTATTCATGTATCTTAAAGCAGCAAGCCTTTTTTAAAAAATATTTTTTATCTCAGAATAGTGATATTTTACCCTTTATGCCACCAGCATGGCAGTGAGAAGCCAAGCTATTTAATTTCTTTTCCTTAACCAGAGTTGCAACCACTGCTATTGGTGACAGCAACACAGGCTGAGGAGCTGCTGCCACCTGAAATGCCTCAGGAAAGGCTTTCCAGCAGCCTGCTAAAATAAACAGAAAGAAATTGCTTGGATCAGGTGGTAGCCACTTGAGTGCACCCAAAGAACAGAAGGATGAGAGTGTAACTTCTTTCTTAAATCAGCCTCCAGCAAACACAATACTGAATTATTAGCTGGGGTTCCTTTTAATCACTCCAGGGCATGGTCTAAGGAACTCCAAATCAGTAAGCCTCATGTCTGGATCAGGAAATATCAGAAGAAACTACAGCAACGTAAAGATATTGCAGATGCTAAATAAATGTGGTATATAAAGAGAAGAGATAAAATGAGCTCTTACAAATGGAAGTTGTTCCTGGTACATCTGTGATATCTGCAGGAATGAAGAGGTAACGCATTCTTACATTCTTAAATGGTCTGAAAAGGGGAGGATAGATGATAGATAGATAGATAGATAGATAGATAGATAGATAGATAGATAGATAGATAGATAGATAGATGTTTACTGGTGATATAAGATTGTTTGGGATCATTAGAGATTGGGCAAAATATTGCAGAAGTTTTTCTCTATATCGATTTTGAGGCAGCAAAGCTACTACCCATTAACTAAAGCTCAGTTAAGTTATCTAATATTAACTAAAAATTAAAAAAACCCTCTAAAAAACAGTAGTTCTAACCATTCATACACTGTGAGGTCAAAATTAAAATGGTATTGGGATCACTTTGGGTAGAGGTCTAAAAACATCAACTCAGCCTTACAAGACATAGAAGCTTTTGGAGAGCCATACAGTTTAGGATGTTACTGACCTGGGTAAAATGGATCCCTGGGCATCACACTCATCATATGGGGTCACACTGGCCTCCAGGACCTGCCATCCCTGCTCTGGCACAGCATGGCCCCCCTGTGCAGGCTGCATGTCCATGTTTCTGTGCCCTTAGCTCTATGCTTGACTATTTAAACTTTAAACTCTCTACATGGCAGCTGGTACCTGGCTCAGTCATGTACAGTGTCAGCCACACCCGTACAGAGCAGTGGCAAGAGGCTTCCCACCTGCCTAATGCAGGCAGAGAACATTTTCATCAGCCCCTCCTGACCCCACAGCTAATGCAGGCCAGTGAATCTGCCTTGGTAATTTGTGTACCAGACTTGTACCTTTGGCCTGAGGCTGGAGATGATGTTAAACATCTGCTGCTGGACTCCTGAGGGTGACATCAATACTCTTTTGTCCTAAGTCTGGTACCAGCTCAGCTGCATCCATCTCTCCCAAAGATAAATTGTACTTTGTGTGGTATTGCTTAGGACAGAACAAAACTCATTAGGTACCAGAAATTCAGCACTTTACACTAATAGTAATAAATAATGACCAAGTTAGCTTTTTCCCACCCTTTTCACTTTTTCTATCCTTTCTTCCTTTCTGCCAGTGCACAGGCTCTCAGGAAGAATAGAGGGGCTGGCAGGATGGCAGAGGATGGTTGCAGAATGTCCCTGTGCATTACTGGGGACAGTATCAATAAGCCAGGGCAGCAGAGATGCGCTCTGCCTTGCTGCAGTCCCTCTGATCTCCTCTGCTCAGCAGGGTGTTTTTCTGCAGGAGGCAACAGCAGTGGGAGGAGCTCAGGGCTTCTCTCAGAGCATGTCTTGGGGTGATCCAGGGGCACACCCAGATTTAGCTGTCCAGCCCTGGGTAAGGGGTGACATCCATCTCCCACATGCAATAGAAACTGTAAGACATCTGTGTCCAGCCTTCCTTGAGCCATGGGATGCTTGTGTGGTCAGGAGTGCAGGGAGCTGGGCTCAGCTGGACTCACCTCCTGCAGAAGTTTTTAGGGAACCCTCACTCCACCAGCCTGCCCTTATTTCTCATCGGTTGGAGACACTACAGGGAGTCTCTGTTGTGTCTCCAGGGTACAAATCCCTGGACTTGGTGGGAATTTCTGTTGTGTCCCACAAACCCCTGGTGGCATTGGGCAGAAGAATGCTGGGAGCTGCTGATAACTCACCCGGAGGGATGCACCCTGGGCAGGCCTCCTCTGCTCAG
This sequence comes from Toxostoma redivivum, assembly GCA_013397375.1. Lineage (NCBI taxonomy): Eukaryota > Metazoa > Chordata > Aves > Passeriformes > Mimidae > Toxostoma > Toxostoma redivivum. Next base: position 74,562 of record VXBI01014101.1, read on the forward strand.
ACCTCTTCCGTCCCCACCATCTTTCCTCGAGCTCAAAAGCCAAAGATTTAAGGAGTTACGTCTTCCCTGCAAGCCCTGTTTCCCTCTCAGCTTGCCTCAGTGCCAGTCAATTTATTTGCTGGTAACAAAAAATTTCCTCTCTTCTCCCACAAATGTACTGTGCGGGCAGTAACCACAACCTTGGGAATGTGTCGGAGCTGAAGGCCTTGTGCCGTGGGGAGCAGGTGAGTGACCGAACCTGCAGCCAGGCCCGCAGTCAGGGACGGATGGGCAGGGTGCGGAGGAGCGGCCCCAGCGCGGCCTGCTGCTGCCATCTAGCCATGGCACAGCCCAGCCCTCGCCCACACCGCCTCCCCCGGCTGGGTCCTGCCCACAGCGCTGCTTTCCTGCAGCTTCCCACGGCTGAGCCACCACGAGAGGGTGTCTTAAACTCTCTTCGTTCAGCCCAAGGTTCCCAAGGGTGCTGAGCCGTGCGGCAGCTCACAGACGTGCTGGGCCGGTGGCTCTGCGCTGCTCCCCACAGCTCTGTGCTGCTCCCCATAGCTCTGCGCTGCTCCCCACATCTCTGCGCTGCTTCCCACCGCTCTGTGCTGCTCCCCATAGCTCTGTGCTGCTCCCCACATCTCTGCGCTGCTTCCCACAGCTCTGTGCTGCTCCCCATAGCTCTGTGCTGCTCCCCACATCTCTGCGCTGCTTCCCACAGCTCTGCGCTGCTCCCCACCGCTCTGCGCTGCTCCCCACGGCTCTGTGCTGCTCCCCACCGCTCTGCGCTGCTCCCCACGGCTCTGTGCTGCTCCCCACGGCTCTGCGCTGCTCCCCACATCTCTGTGCTGCTCCCCATAGCTCTGTGCTGCTCCCCACAGCTCTGCCCACCTCATCCTCCTCCCTGAGATTCACCTCTCCTGGGGAGGACACCCTCATGCCTGGGGCTGGCCCAGTATTGGATCCAGCGGCTCTCCCACTACCCTAAGGACACCACCAGCGTGCTAAACCTGCAGCTGGGAATGGGTCTCAGCTTTTGAAGCCATTTGCTCCCAACAATGTCTGTAGTTCTCCCAGGAGGTGAAGCCGACAGTGATCAGCACGTTCAGCTGGGGACACAGGAAAACTGCCTTAGGAAAGTGAGGCCACCTTATTAGGGTACGGACTCCTGGGTGAGGAATCTTCTTCACGCCATGGAGCAGGATGAGACTCTTCCTTTGCTCCAATAGCAACGCTGTGTCTTAAAACGCCGGTTTAAAATCCATTACCAGTTCTCTGCTACTTTTTCTTTCATTTTTTCTTTCTGTGTTTTTTTTTGGGTTTTTTTTTGAGGCAGGAGTGGGTCCTCTCCCTTCAGCAGCTCCTCAGAGGCTGCTGCCCACTTTAGATCCATTTTAGCACTAAAGCACAAGCCCTCACCAAGCAGAGCCCCATAGAGGGGCAGGTAGCCAAGGAGCTGGTAGTGTTGGCAAACCCCATTGCTGAATTGAGGGAACTGTGCTGCAGGGCTCAGCCCCACGGCACTGCCAGACCCACTAGGAAGCAGGGTGATGACAAGCACACTAGGATTGGAAGGGACTTCAGGACGTCTCTAGCTCAGGCTCCTGCTCCAAGCAGGATCAATTTTAGAATCAGCTCAAGACCTTGATCAGGTCTCAAAAGCCTCCAGAGATGGAGCCTGGCCAACCCCACTAGTGCTGGCTGTCCCCATGAAGCGAGTTTCTCCTTGCATCCAGCCTGACTCCCAGGTTTCAGTTTGTGTCCACTGGCACTTGACATCAGCAGTCCTGCAAAGCTGCTTTACAGAAGGCAGCATAAATCAGTTCCATGCACTTACTAAAAAAAACCCAAAAACTCTGACAACAGCAAACCTAAACTAACCCTGGCAAGAGAGAAGAATAAAAATTATCTCAGAAATAGCTACTGAAAGAACCAAGCCTCAGACTGGGCTCCAAGCAGGAAACTTGAAGCTGGCAGGACATTTGAGGTAACAACCTTAATAAATAATTTTTAAAACCCCAGCTCTTTTTGAAGTTTTCTGTGTATTAAAACCCTCACATCCTCTGTTTCCCATTTCTGTGAATGAATGGGATGAGAGCTTTTGTTGGGTTGGGTTTTTTAAGCAATAGCTTAATTATTACGTTGTACATACTTTTCCCTTGTACTTTCTTATTTGCATTTGTTCGCTCTAATAACATCTTGCTCATGCTGTGGTCTAACATCAGGAGTGTGGTATTCATTTGAAAGCTTTCCGTTTCACTCCTTTTCTCCTTCCCTGGCTCTGACCGACAGTTTCTTGGAGGCATTTTTTTTGAGCTGAGCTCCATCTTGTGGGCTTTTGCGTGGCTTTTATCTCTGGGAGGATTTCCTTTGGCTCTGGTCAGAGGAACACTTCCGTGCTTTGCTTGCAGTCAGGTATAATCATAGAATCTATCACAGAGTTAGAGAATGGCTTGGGTTGGAAGGGACACTTAAAGACTGACTACTTCCAACACTCTGCCCCTGGAAGGGACACCTTTCCACTAGACCAGGCTGCCCAAATAACCCATAGGGAAATAAAACCCAGATAGCAGAAAAAGGTGAGTCCCATAGTGCCTGACTTGTGAGGAGTTTGGGAGCCATTCTGGTGGAGTGCAGGAGAAATCTCTCTCCCCTGAATAGCAGTCTCTGGCAAGTTGGATTTTCTTTTGCTTTTCACTTCAGTCAGATGCTTTAATTGTTTAATGCATGCTTTGACTGCAGAAAAGTGGGACAAACATTGCTGAGAAATATTTATTGAGCTGTTACAGTGAAATGCTGTTGCTACTGATGAACTATAGTTAACAGCAAGTAAATGGAGTTCTTAAGCAGGATTTTTTAAAATCTAACAATGCAATAGATGATTTTCTTCTTATCTTCACAGTAAGGGCAGCAGCACTTCTTTTCTTATTGAAATCTGCATCCATGTTACCCTGTTCAAGCATTGCAACTCTGTGCTTTGCAAGATTGCCAGTATTTTCTTTTTTCCAGCTAGTGAGCTTAGTAGCCAAATATAAAAGGTGATGCTTAAGCCAACTGAATGTCCAATTCCTGTTCTCACACGGTAGGGAACTGCTGTCTCAGGGTAGGTTAAATAATACCTGTAAATTATTTTAGGAATTCTTTGTACTGATCTGCTACATTGCCCTTTCTCAGCTCCTCCCTGAGAAACTCAGTGCTTGCTGAGTTCTCAAGGTACTCTGAGCCTCCTCATCCCAAGCAATGATAAGGTGTTTGTAGCAATCTAGCTGGGAGTGCTGGTCTCTGCATCACTGCTCTGAAAGTGTCTCTGCCTTTCTCTGCCTTCCTGAATTGCTGCACAGCCTTGCTATCTTCTGGCTGCTCTCTGGACTGAAATATGGCAGTTGGCCGTGTACAACAAAAGCAGGGTGAACCAATTAGTTCTTTGCAAAGCACTTTGAGAGCATGAACTGAAGAGACTTTAACTGGAAAGCACTTCTTTTTTGTGGGAATACTGTGGGTAAGACTGCGACCAGCTCCCTAAAATGAGTGAGAAAGGGAAGGGTTGGATTCAGCATGCTAATGCTTTTGTCTTCAGGCAAAGCCTAACACATAAAGGAAAATTGTTGTTGCAGTGTAAGCATCAAGAAACGCATGCAAATAAGAGTCTAATATTTACCAGACTGTAGCAATCCTTGCAAGACTACATGGACACACAAGACTGGAGTGTGCTCCCTTGAGGGAGGTCCTTTAATTTGCCAGTGATTTCCCTGTAATGCTTGTGGCTTCTCCATGCTGAAGTGGAGGGGACTCCAGGGGCCAGTGTTGTTTATGCCCAAAATGCTAACCTTCACCTTCAGACTCATCCTGCAAAGGGCAACATCATCTTGGTGGCTGTGCCTCTCTGGGTGTTCATCATCAGCTTTCCAAAAAGTGGCACCACAGTGGCTGAGTTGCTCTAAACACCTTCTGTACTGAGAACTACAAAACCAACTGAAGAGGAAGAGCAAAGCTTGCCAAAACCTAAGTCCCAGCCCCAATATACGCTCCTTACTCTCAATGTATTTTTAGAGTGGTCAAATATAGTGCTTTAATGAGCTTAAGACAAATTTGAATTGCAGGCAATTGTGACATGGGTACTGAAACCAGACCATGGCCATGGAGAGACCAACTGCCTTCAAACTGTAAAGAAAATCAGGTGATGCAATCAAAACCAGGGACACTCTGCAAAGCAAGTCACTCTCACTTATTTTGGTATTGATCAGTGCTTTTTTTCAGGAGAAAATGAAAAAAAATATTCTTCTTGTCAATTAAATAATATTCATCCAAGCTCCTCTTGCAATACTTGTGGATAATGATTATTTTTTACTTTTTTTTTTGGAAGAGGTTTGTTTTTGATCTGGAAATCTTACTGCAAATTAATGCTGTGTTTAGCTATAAAACACCGGTTTAAAGTATAGTAGTTTCTGGGGATGAGGTATGTGGCAGAAGATCTCCCTCCAGCTCCAGGTTTTTCCCTGCTCCTGCAGGTGCAGTCATGAGGTCCCGGCTATATGGGGACTAAACGTAAGGCCTCAGCTAGACCTCAGATTAGATCTCAAGTGGCCTCACTGTTCAGAAAAGAGAAATGGGGTGATGAGAAGCCATCTCATGCAGATGTCTTGGTATTTTCCTCAGATACTACTTTCTTTTTACATGTGTGATCCCAAGAGAATTGACATCACCATCAACAGTGCCATTGAGTGGCATGAGCACCAGGGGCATTGGGAGCAGGGATGCTGCCCCAGCCCCTGCTAATGTGCCAGCAAAGCCCACAGTGAGACAGAGCACCATACAGAGCAAGGCTAGCAAGGAGCAAGCTGAAAGGCAGGAGCTATTCTTGGCTCCAACTTTAATATTTTTGAGCTAATCACATCAGACAGATGCAGCTGATCTCAATTTTTTCTGGCATGCAGCTCCTCCCTTCCTCCTGTATCAGACAAGCCTGCCCCAGGGAGGAATAATTAAGATGTGCAGTTAGAACAACTGGATTTGATCAATAAACACAGCAAAACAGAGTAAAGGCTTTAATGTCCCAAAAGACCATCAGGGGAGGTCAAACTAAACCATATGAGTGCACTGTTTACTTTGCTACATTTTTTGCTGTCCTACATGCCCTCGCTTTAGCTATCAGTAATAAACAAATTTCCCTATTTCTCTACTGTGGGTTGTAGTGAATACCCACAATCACCTTATGACCAAATGTTGTCACTTGGGATATTTTAAAACTCAATTGCCAAATGGGTAACTAAGATTTCATGGAAGCCAGGAACCAGGCAGCAGTGAGATGAAGTATCACAAATCCCAGAACATTTGTTCAGCATAACTTGAGACAGTTAAGTCTTGCTTAAAGACACACCAGCATTACTGTAAACACTTATTACTCCCAGAAAGTACTAAAAGTCCCTTGGCAAAGTCCATTGGGGTTTTTTTTACACAGGTGCTTCAGATTAGCCATTTTTAAACACTTGACACACTTGTTAGACATGGCTTAGAGAGCATCAGCCAAGTCTATGACATACCTGCCATAGGAGAGAAAGGTAAAAAACTAGTCAGCTACATCTCTTTTGGGGAGCATCATATTGATCAAAATGCTGGTTAGCATGTTTCCACAGACCTGGCCTCCAGCAGAGATGTAAGTTTTGGATTTTTGAGACAAATCCCAGTGAAATAGCTAAAATAACCAATCAAGTTAAATGCAGATGAAAAAAATTAATTGGCAATCTGCCAATTTCCTCCCAGTGAACCTCACCAATTGGTTTCCATAAGTGATTGCCTTCAAACTACCTGCTGGAGATGGTCTCCACTGGCTGTGAGTAGAGGAAGGCAGACTGTGCCACTTACCCAGCAGGTGCTCGTGCAGGTATCACATAAGGTCTCACTACAGCTGAACTCCCTTCTGACTCAAAACAGCCCCGGCCTTCAAATAGGCACTTTGAAAAACTGCAGCTTCTCAGAGTATATTTTCTGCATACCTGTTCAAATGCACTTAGCTCTCCCAGAGCAAGACTTAGATGTGGAATTGTTACAGTATTAACTTCTGGTTACCATTTATTACCTCTGTTTACATGTAAGGATCATTAAGTTTGCAGTTGAATTTGGAGAAGCTAAAGGAAATCCTGGTTTGGATGTAGTGAGTTTCTATGAGATTAAGGCTTTGGTTCCAGTATGTGTATGTACTGAAGTTTGCAATGTGCATAAGAATAAGGGCAAGTGCTATTTCAATCACAAGCTTGAAGTTAGGAATAAAGCAGATAAAGTCACTTGGGATGCTTCAAGAGACTCAGGAATGAGGTACCATCACTCTTATTTACCCTGCTAATTCAGAGAATTTCTGCTGGAAGCACAGAATGGAGGTTAAACATTGCCTTTTAGAGCTGCTTGTAGGAAAACAGCTTTATTTCCCATCTTGCTAGAGTCACTGTTTCTATGAGCAACGCCAACCTTTGGACAATGCTTCAAATTTTAACACCTACTCCAAGTTAGCTTAAGCTTTACTCTATTTACTTAATACACTAAGATCTTTATACATCAGGCATTTGCTATGGCATGCCTGCAGTCCAGATCTAATCCGGCTCTAGGACCACTTAGTTTATCAGAAACACTTTCTCATTTTAGTGCAAAAAGTGGCAGCAAACTAGCATAGGGTAAACATAAGTCAGAATGTTTTGCTTCAATATGCAGACTATTTTACCACCAACACCCTGTATTACCTCCTAGTATTTGCTACTTAGTGTCAGCTATCACATACAATCCAAAGTCAGAAGGGTAGCATGTCTTTTCATAACGTTAAATTAGAGTTTCTAATCGTGTTGCACATACAGAAGATGTCAAGTCCCATTTCTTATCTGTTTTATACTAAAGCCCTAGGCAACACAGGTCAGAGAGCCTGTCAGCCACAGTTTCAGCTTCCTGGGTTTTCCTGTAACATATTTTAGCCCTCATACATGTAACAAGCAGTGTGACAGTCGTGGAGCCTGTGCTGTGTTCTCTCATTAATAAGATATGTTTATTAACAGACATCAGTGCTGGCCAAAGCACTTGTAGACTAATTTGAAGAAAACCAGCACTGCACTGAGCTTGCAATATGCAATTTATTACACACATGTCCAGTAGTGAAACAAATGTGAATTCACAAGAATTCACACAGTATTCAATTTGTTGACAGTCAGCCTTCTAATCTCATATGAAGAAAGACAATTCAGTTTCCCTACCCATTGAGGGTTTCCTTCACTTCAGTTGGGAGGGCAAGGGTAGGGGAGATCCATTTATTATTAGTAAGTTCTGGGCTTGCAGCATCTGGTCTGCCCTCATATATGCTATAAGAGCCATCCATTACACATTAATTTTTTACAGATTAACAAAACACAGGACCAGTTATTTCAATATACTTTATTTTAAAACAGGTAGGTCACAAAGCACTAAGCTTAGCCCATTCTGCCATACACAAGCTACAAATACTTGTTTGACAGTTGAGGGTCAGTCTTTAGTAGCAACATGAAAAGTGAATAAAAATCCATATAAAACAATATTCAAATAGTTTCCATAGGAACACAGATAATTGTGACCCATCTCCTAGTCATTTTTCTTGCATTTATGCCAAACCTAAATGTTAAAAAACCACTTAAAAATTCTACCAAGAATTAAGTTAACAGCCCCCCAAAATGCCCTAAATTCAATGACTAACCTTGCACTTAGTTACTAAATATTACCTATACATTAATACTAGCTGAAGCACAAGTTGCTGGATATTCAATTCCACTTTCCCAGGCACAAGAGACTGGCAGACTAGAAACATCCTGCTCCTCTGCCTCAGCTAGGAACCCTTGCTCCTTGATCTGCTGCATTAGTTGCCTGGAAAGAAAAAAAAAAGTGAGTTAAAAACCGTTTCACTGCAATCTACCTAAAAATGTGAGGTACATTTTTTTTAATTGCTAGTGAATATGAAATGAACCCTCTATGCATCACCTGCAATCCAGACATTACTATCATGGGGGGAAAAAAAATAAAAATAATAATAGCAGAATCCATGTAGGTCACTTGTGGTTGGCTAGGCTTTAGGGTAAGTGCCAATACCAAGCTGATTTTACCATTTTTGTGTAGGATTTAGATCTGCAAAGATGCATCTACATATACAGCTTATATTTGTATACCTCATGCTATACAGATTTACTGACTTTGTGCTCAATAGTTCAGAATTTCAGATGTGAAAATCCCTGGCAATCTTGACTGTAGCTTATCACACACCCTCACATTACTGGGTAACTTGAATCAAGAAAAAGTATGGATAACAGACTAGGAATATAAAGGAGCTGATCAGACCAGTAAGAACCATGCAAACCCTTCCATAGTCAGACAAGAGTTTTATTAAAACACAACCTCAGAAGAACTTCAGTTGACTGAGGTTTTCGGACTTAGTCATAGATTCATAGAATGGTTTAGGTTGGAAGGAGACCTTGAAATTTTAGTTCTAACCCCCCTTGACATGGGGTAGGGACATCTTCAACTAGACCAAGTTGCTCAGAGACACATCCAGCCTGGCCTTGAACACTTCCAGGGACGGGACATCTCTTTCAATTGTAAGCCATTACCCCTTATCCTGTCACTATATGCTTTTGCAAACAGTCTTGCCCAATCTTTCCTGTAAGTCCCCCTCACATATGGGAAGGCTGCAATAAGGTCACCCCAAGGCCTTCTCCAGGGTGAAGAAATCCAGTTCTCTCAGTCTTTCCTCATAGCAGAGGTGCTCCATCCCTCTAGTGGCCTGCAGACTCGCTCCAACAGCTCCATGTCCTTCCTGTGCTGAGGACCCCAGAGCTGGATGCAGCACTGCAGGTGGGGTCTCAGCAGAGCAGAGGGGCAGAATCCCCTCCCTCACCTGCTGCCCACACTGCTTTGGATGCAGCCCAGGGCACCTTTGGCTTTTTGGGCTGCAAGGGCACATGGCTGGGTCATGTCCATCCTCTCACCACAGCACCCCTAAGTCCATCTCAGCCAGGCTGTTCTGGATCTGTTCATCCCCCAGCCTGGATTCATACCAGAGGTTGCCCCCATCCAGCATCTTGCATTTGGTGTTGCAGCACCTTGCATTTGGTGTTGTTAAACCTCATGACATTGCCACAGTCCCACTTCTCAACCCTGTCCACCAGGTCCCTCAGGTGTTGGGTGGCATCCCATCCCTCAGGTGTGTCAACAACAGCACTCAGCTTGGTGTCATCTTATAGTTCTAGTTATCTTAGGTATGCAAGGCAAACAGTTGTGCCACTGCATAGCTCCTCATGTAATACTAGTTTTAACTTAGACACATGTAATCATCTCGTCCTTTATCTTTCACAGTTTCTAGCCACAAATTTAGTTGTACACCATTACAATATGCAGATGATATTCCCAAAGACTTTTGCCTGACCTAGAAAGAGCCACACCATAATCTCACTGATGCATGCCTCTCAGTTAAGGACCAGCTTTTAGCACAGCATTCTTTTGGCAAAACAGAAAACACACAAAGGGCTGAAAGATGGCAGTGCTGTGGCCTTGGAGGACAGCTATGTTTGCGTAATTAAGCTCAGCATGCCTCACACCAACTATTAAATTTTAACAGCAACCTAGTGATACAGTGAAAAAACTAATTATTCTCCTGCAGAGCCATTTTTAGTTCAATTAGACACAGTTTTGGAATGTTAAGGGAAGTCTAAAAGCTTCGTGTGTCTTGAAAAAGGCTTCAATTGACCGGAGGTTTCACTAAGAGAAAGAAACAATACAAGACCTGCCTATGCCAGCAGGGTTAATAGAAGAATAGAGGAAGCTTCCTCTCACTTTTACGTCAGGAATTCCCCTGAACATAAAGATTTTCAATAAATTTGAAAACCACCCAATAGCAGAGCTAATCATGCTTTAGGATAACACTTCTGCCCAAAAGCCCTCTGCCAAGTCAGCAGGCAGATACCAGTAGAGAGGTAAGGGCTTCCTCTTACAGGAAACCCCACTTTTATAGAAAGGTGCAATCCATTAACCTGTGTTGCACTGCAGAGCACCCAAGTTACTTTAAACTGCTGTTTAAGTTGCAGTTTCACAGTATCCTTACACTTAAAAGGTAGTCCTGCTTTCTTTGCTTACCTGTTTAATAACTTCCCATGGAGATCTAGCACTCTGCACTGAGCCAGAGCTCAACCTAAACCAAGGAATAGCTCTCAAACAAGCATAGAAATCATACTGTGAAGCAACACTGTTGAATGTCCCTGCATCCTGCAGTCAGGATTTAGTAAGCTACTAATTTAGAAGACAATGTATTATAACTGTGATTGACTGGTCTCTGATTACTAGTCACAGAAGCTGAATGTAAAGAATTCATAATGATTCTGTATGTTGTGCATAGTGAAAATACTAGCTAGAATCCTGATTAATGAAGTCTCCTAATATTACCCCTTTAAAAGCATCTCTGTCTTCTTCCACACCAGGTTTTATAAGAGCTGTGGCACCAAAACTACCCTTGCTTGTTAAGGGGTAGCCATAGTATGAGCTATTTATTACCGTGATCTCAGAAGTACTGATGGATCGAGATATTAGAGATATTTAGTTACTAACCATGCTGGTCTCGACATCACATAGTGTATTGTTGGCCTCTGGAATCCATTGAAAGTAGAAGCTGCTGCAACAGTATAGGCACCCATGTTTTCAAACAAGATCCAGTCACCAACTTGCAGCTCTGGCATGTTAAACCGCTCAACAATCCGATCTAAGCCATCACAGGTTGGTCCCCAAATGCTGCAGGAGTAGCAGCTGTCATCTGGCTTAGGCCGCTAAAGGAGAGAGTAAAGTTTAATTATTTGACTATCAAAATAGAGCTTCTAGAAGTAATATCAGTTTCTGTAACATTCCACCTCCGAAGAAAAGGAAGAGCTGCTTGCAGGTTCTTCTCTACCTCTGAATTTGAGTTAATTCCACTGCATGTTTCATAAGTTAAATGCCAAAGTATGGCAACGTGAAGGGAGCAGTGAATTGAGAAGCGACTGCTGTGACAAGGATTCTCCTACATCCATGATACATGTCTAGTATGTGATACTTCTGAACAGGCATACCTTTTGCAGGACGGGCTTAACATGCGCATGATCATACAAGATGCAGTTGAATGATCCATAGACCCCATCATTCACATAGTACATAAGAGTTTTGTCATTTGCATCATCTTCGTCTGGAAGAAGTTGAGACACCAGTGAGAAAAAGTCATGGAAAGAAACACTCAGTTGGCTGGATCTAGGACTAGGTCTCTATTTACATACCATCAGAACCTGTTTGCTCCTTTAACACAATTTTCTTTGCAATGATGTTGACTGCCAGCGTGAATGCTGATGCAACATAATATCTTCCTGGCTCTGCAATAATATTTATTCCAGAATCTGAAGGGAAGTATTTATCCAGTGCTGGGTTGATTACATTTGTGATCTAGGGAAAAACCAGATGCCAGTATTAAAATTTCAGCAGCTACTCAGGTGCTACTTCAGAAGTCTACATCTACTGTAATTTGTATTGACGGCTTTTGCTTTTTCTTCTTATTAAAAATCTTGTTTGCAATTACATTTATACAAAGTAACAAAAGCAGATATTACTTACAGCTAAAGTTTAAGTAACAAAACAGGTCATGTTTGAGGCTGAAGGAAATCACCCCTCCTAGGCTCATTAAACCATCAAATCTGATTTGTAGTGCACTTGTAGTGCTGCTACTTATGCACTATTCCACAGCTTATTAAATCCTAAAGATGTCATCTCATGGGATCATAAGCATACAGAGGGGGCTTTTTTTCAGTTGCCTTCATGAACAGTTATTTCCAGTTTCTGAAGCTATCATGAAGCTGCCTCCAACTGCAACATGGCTGTATCATGCCATGGAGCCCAATGACATAATTTGCTTTTGATGCCTCACATATGCCCATACTGCACTATGAGAAGCCAGACTTCACTAGGAGGTACCAAAGTGCTAAAGTGTTAGCTTACACTATTACAAGAAAACTCTTTTTATGTAACTTACTGTATCCTTGTGTTAATATGTAATGTTTAACACCTCCTTGGGCTAGAACGCAAGGTGCTCTGACAACACTACTTTAAGTGGAAGTCCTATCAATATTCAGCCCCCTTGTCTTTTCTGAAATCAGAGCTGTTGCTGAGGTAAAGCAGACTGGAAAACACTGAACAACTTAAAAATTATCCAAAAGCTAGACCTAAATCAAATCAGACACTGACCTCGTATGCTGCCACCCCTAAGGACAGTATGGGTTCAGGACTGGACTATCCTTTCACCCTGTTTGGAAGCAGTGCCAATCTATTCAGGCTGAAGTACAGCACCAACTGGAAGAAGTCTATGCCAGTAAGAATCAAGCCTGTAGTTAAAACTGGCTTTACTTTTTTGAGACTTCTTCATGCTTGTGCAGTCATTTAGCTATGTATCTAATGAGCTCATCTAATTTTTAATTTTCACAATATTTCCTCTTTTCCTCATAATTACACTTCTGACCAAGCAGACACATTTCTGCAAATGTGTCTGCATACAAACAGAAAAAGCAAGATTTTGTTTAATCCAGATCAACATTCAAGCAGACTCCACAACCTGAGAACTTCTTAGCAAAACTATACCTCTTCAAATTTAAGCTTGACATCTTCAGAGCCAGGGAAGCCACCACCAATATCAAGCAGATACATATTGAAGCCAAGTTCAGCCTAAAATGACATGAACAGCAACACTGTCAAGAAAAGCTTATAATGTATCATTTTAGCTTGAAAAGTAACATGACAATATTTCATTAACACTTGAAACAGAGCTAACACATGCTCAAGCAACAGGTTTTTTGAGTTTGAGCTGCCAATTTTAGTGCATTTGTAGATGAGTTTTGCCAACCTGATCAAAGTAAGCTACCAGGACCTAAAAAATTCCAACAATATGAAGTCAGTGACTTAGCTAGCTTTTAACCCCATAACAGTTGCACACATCATTCAGTTTTGCCACAACAGTTGAACAGTAGTTCCAGAGAAAATAGAACTAGACTTACTCCCATATCAAACACACAGCGGGCATCAGAAATGGCTTGAACAAAGGTCTCTGGGTCTGTACATCCACTTCCAACGTGGAAACTACAAAAAGATACAAAATATCAGTTGCTATTTGGCTAGTTAGTCAAGAAGTTTTATATAAACTCATGTCATCACATGCAAAGGCACCTCTATTGTCAGGCAGACCATTAAAGAAAACTTATTTAATACAACTGTGTTTTGGTACTGTTGGCTCACCTAACTCCAACAATGGCAAGGTCAAGCTCTTTTGCACGCTCCAGAAGAAGCCTGCTAGTCTTAAGTGTAGCTCCAAATTTAACACTCAGACGACAGACTGCTTTGGAGTCATCGGTGGTAATGCGCAAGACTAACCTAGAAGCAGGAAAAAATGAGAAGTTAAGTTTCAGCACAACAGACATCATAATCAGGTAGGTATGATCTCAGAATGAGACTGAGCTTAAAGATACAAGCTGCTCTATGTATCTCTTCCTAAAGTGCCAGTAAACTCTACAAGACTAGATTTCAGATAAAGCAGATATTTCTCTATCTTGGTAACCCAAGGAAGAATTATAGAACAATTAGCATTACTTACTTGGCTTTTGGATGGGCCCTTGCAACTTTCATTAGTTCTACTTCACTATCAAATGTCATCATCTGCACACCACTGCTGGCAGCATGTTTGATTTGAGATACTTGTTTGCAGGGATTTGCATATATTATTCGCTCAGGAGGCACACCAATGCTCTGTACCAGCTGTATTTCCGTCTGAAGAAAGAACAGATTGCACTTGTAGAAGATATTTCTAGATGGATGATTAATGTAATCAGAACAACAAAAGCAATACCACTCGATTATGTGTAATTTTATACAAACAGCTTTTGTAAGGCTGAACAGATACTAACATCACAGATCAGAAGATTGTAGAGATCTCACCTTACTAGCACAATCAAATCCTGCGCCAAGAACAGCAAGTGTCTTCACAACAGCTCTGCTGTCATTACACTTTACGGCATAGAAGGGGGTCACCCGAGGAAGGGCCTTATGCCATCGCATGTGCTTCTTCACAATGTCCCCGAGGTCAGCAACATAGAAGGCATCTTTATCATCCTAGAGCAAACACACATCTTAACGTTCCAAACAGCAGATAACAGGATAAGCCTAAAGGTCAGCAGTTGAGGGGGCTGTCTTGCAGATCACTTGCAAGGACAACCTGTTCTATTAGTTTATAAATTTGTAGCATCATGAAATGTAGTGGTTTTCCCATCATACTTACAGAAAATGACACTTCATTTATTTTTTGGTCAAGGATATCCTTGGCAGTAAAGCCTTCATCAAGGAAGGTCAACTCAAATTCTTCTTTGCTGAAGTTGCTCATGACTTCCAAGATTTCAGTTTTATGTGAAAGGACTCGGATATGAGTTGCTGAAAAAAACCCCATTAATTACTTAATTTGAATTCATAGTTTACATTCAATACTTCACTTAGATTCATATAGTCATTATATGACCACTACTTTGTGCTCGTATCATTTACAATTATACAGCTCCTACAATGATCACTAATAGATGCAAAGATTATAATAATATGTTATAATAATATTATAATAATATAAAATAACCTTGCTAGCTAGAAGGCAAGTTCTCCTCTGTTCTACAACTCTGTGATGTTCTAAGTCTACTCAGAAAAAAACCAATCAAATAATCCTTCACCTTCACATCAGAGCTACATGAAAACCTCAGCTACCTCAGCTGATATGAGTCCCTTGAGAACTAGAACTAAAGAGCAAAAGCACACTCCTCTGCCATTCATGACCCATAAAGTCCATGGGCCACCCTTTTACTGGGTAGTCCAAATACAGAATGACAGCATTCTTTACCGAGCTGTTAAGCAGAGTGCGTGCTACCTTTCAAAGGCCTCAGCATTTCAAGTCACTCATAGGGAAGATATGGTTTCATGTAATGGGGTTCAGCCCTCTTCCTTCTCTCAGCAATTTTTACACTCAAACTAGTCATGCAGACTAGGACTGAAAATTATGCAAACTCTGAATTATTAACTAATTTTAAATTATGTTACTCTATCCTCTATTCTCAAAAAGCCTGTCTATAAACCAATTGAAAAGATGCTTTGTAGCTGTTACAGATTAGCAAGGTTCTAAAACCAACAGAATCATTAATTCATATGCATATAACAAAATTCACTGAATTTTACTGAATAACTGAAACATCAGCAATTATACATCATTTCAACCTCTACAAACATATGGCAACAAGAACTACTTCACATCTTTTGATCTTTTCTCACTTATCAAAGACAAATCAAATTTGAGATTCGAACTAGATTAAGCTTTGATTCTAATAAACCCAACAATCCATTGAACCTCATTCTCCCTCTGCTCTCATTCATGTGTGCAGAGATAATTCTACCACAAGCTGGATTAAAGTCTTCTCTTAAAAGCCTCTTGAAAGGACCATAAGAAACAGCAAATTAAACACTTCTCAGGAAGTTGCTTGTTACTAAGGAGAAGTTGCATCTCATCATAGACTTGCAGCTTTGCAGAAAGCAGCTCAGGAACTTCAGCTGTGGTTAAAAGAAGTGAACACCATCAAGGATGAATTTAGTTTAACCTCCCCTCTGCAGAGCACTGCATGAAAAGCACTTTTCCTCTTAACATGTAAAAGGGAAATTACTTTTACTGGCCACAACAGATTTTGTTAAAAAGTTCTTGCAAGCTTTCCATCTCCACCTCATTGCACAATTTTAACTACAGTATAATTACACAGCATATAGACAGAACACGATCATGTAGGTGTGAACTGCAGCCTCACAGGGTATGTTTCTATTTGGACAGTGTGCAAAGTGTCTGCAACTCCCAAGAAGAAAGGTAATTTATGGCCATTTAGAATTTGTTCTCCAGAACATTCCCCTATTCAGCAGCTGTATTTAGACAGAGCTGAGTCATGCCTGCAGGCTCCATACTCAAACAGCCAAGCTGTGTCTAGAAAAGGTGCCCGAGGCGCCTGTGACTCCGGGGCTCCCTCCCCATCCCTCGGGGTATTCAAGGCCAGGCTGGACGGGGCTCTGAGCAGCCGCGTCTAGCGGAAGGTGTCCCTGCCTTAGGCAGAGTTGGAACTAGATGGTGTTTAAGGTTCCTTCCAACTCAAACTACCCTGACTCTGATTCGGTCCTGGTCCAGGCCAGCGCCCGCCGGCTGTGCAGGGGGGCAGCGCTCGCGCCCCGGCGCCGCTCGGCCCAAGGGCGAGCCCGGGCGCCCCAAGCCCTGTTCCTGCTACGCACCTGCCTTTCCCCACCCCGGAAACAACCCGGCGGCCACGGCGGGGCCGTCCCTTCCCCCGCTGCCGAAAAGCACCGCTAATACTCCCCAGGCGAGCCGGGGAGCCGGTCCGGCCCGCTTACAGCCGCCCGGAGCCTCCCGCCTCCCTGCCGGGGTCGGGGATTCCCCGTGCCCGGCGGCAGCGCCGGCGCCCAGCCCGGGCCGCGCTGCTTGGCAGCGGCCCCGCAGACACGTGGCTCCGCGCCGGCCGCTTCCGCCGCGGCCCCACCGCCCGCTCCGCTACCCGGCACATCCCGGCAGAGCCCGCTATATCCCGCCGCTAGCCTCACCTCGCCTCGAGCAGCGCTGGCGGAGCTGCTGTCAAGCCCCCGCGGCAGCCGATCCCCTCGCTCCGAGCCGCCTCCCCCTCCTCCTGCGAGCCGGGCGCGGTGCGCGGAGCCGGGCGAGAGCGCCGGACCGGCTGAGGAGGAGCGGGGCCGGCGGAGCGAGCGGGGCGCCGCGGCTGACAAAGCTTCGCCACGGCCGCCGCGCTCCTATTTATAGCGCCGCGGCGTCGCTGTGGCAACGCACCAGCTCAAACCAGCCGCGATCGGCTGGGACCGGGCGCGCTCCCACCGCCGCTATTGTGACGTACGGCCGAACATGCGCACGGCGCCGCGCGCCCCCCGGCCCCTCCCGGCCTCGCCCGGCCCGGCCCGGCCCCGCCCCTGCCGAGTGCCGGGCGTGCCGAGCCTCTGCGCGGGCTCTGTTCCCCGCGGGTCCCTTCCCCCGGGGGGCCGCCCGGGACAGGATCCATCTACGGGGTTGATGTGCGCGACCCCAGCCTCTGCCGGCTGCCAGCAGGTGCATGGCCCGTGCCGTGCCCGCCGCCGGGTCGGTACCCCCGGGTCCGTACTCCCGGTTCGGTACCGCAGCGTGGAAAAGCGGCGCTGCAGGAGACCGGAGTTTGCGCGGCTCTCGCAGCCCCTGTTCTCGGCACTGGCTGCTGTCCGCAGCGCTGCTGCCCCTGCCTGCATCCCTGACCACCGAGGGTGTTATCCAAAACACTTCTCGTAACACTGACCACACTTTTTCCATCCGCTGTTGTTCTGACACTGACACTTGTAAGGTTATTTTGTTTTGCTGGCTTATTTTAAAAATGGGCGTCGATGGAAGGTGTAAGAAGGTATCAATTGATCTTTTCAATCAATTTTTTTTGTTTAGCCCTGAACGACTGTGCTTTCTGCCCTTGCCAGGACAGACATTTTCTGCCCCTCTCCCCCTCTCTTTTAAAAGTTCAAGCCTCATCCCATAGTAGATGGACTGAGTCTCTATCCTATGGACTGTGTCCCTGCCCTGTCAATGTTTGTGGGAGGATGGAGCTGCCCTTGCCATGCTAAAAAGTAATTTCTCAGAGGCTAAAAATGCCTCTGAAGCATTTACAAGAGAGGCAAGGAACCTTTCTACAGCCCATGCTGCAGGACAGAGCTCAGGGTGCTCCAGCTCCCCATCTCCAAGTCACCGAAGGCTATTTTAATGCCTTTCTGAAAGTAGACATCTGGACAGCCTCTACCCTCCTGCAGAGCTGGCAAGTGAGCCTTGCAAGGTGGAGAAAACCCTCTATCCTACATGGGTAAAGTGATGGGAAATGCTGGCTGCTGTGGGGTGTGGGATGCTCTTGTGGATATACCCAAAGCAAAAGATTGTGCTCACTGGCCTAAGAGGTTCCATCCTCCTACCTCTCTCACTAAGCTCACCTGGAAAACCCACTGTATTTCAGGCAGAAGCAGATCAGTGGGATGTCCTTGTTCATCCCACAGCCCCTGCCTTCTTGAGTGGTATTGGAGATGGAGGGCATCAGGCTGGGGCTGCAAAAGAATCCCTTGAAGGATTGAAATAAAGGGAAACACCATGATCAAGCAGATAATAAACAAAAGGTGGATCGGGACACATACAAGAGAAAGGGGACAGAGGTGCTGGTTTTGGTTAAAATAATTTAATGAAAGAAGGAACAAAATATCCTAAAATATTTTAAATATATATATATACACTTGCGGTGTGTGGATGTGTGTGTGTGTGTGTGTGTATGTCATCAAACATCCAGGCACGAATTACAGAAGGTTTTCTAAATAACAGCAAGGAGTGGGGAAAACCATCCCAGTGTGTAGCAGCTACATGAGCTGGTCCTCAGGACACTACCTGCCCTCGACAGCAATTCCAGTGCAGCAGGGCTGGGGCCGCTGCACAAGCATTGTCTTTGCTGAGATAACTCATCAAAATCCCTGAGGAATTTCACACCACCTCCCCTGCCAGTTAACAGGGCAAATAGTGGGGTTCACATGCCTCTAGATTTGGCTCTATGGGCAACAGATATAATTTAATTTAATTTTTCTTCTGCTGACTGTGAACAAACAGGGATCGCAGAATCACAGAATAGTCTGAGTAGGAATTAAGCATGGTAAAACAGACAGAGAAGGAAGGGAAGGGCTGTGCCACCACCACAGGAGCCAGCTGCTCACTGAGCTGGCTCAAAAGCAAGGGCTGTGGTCTGGATAAGGACAATGGCCATCACCTGGCCCCAGCACTCCAACACAACTGTACCAGCTGTTCCCTCTTCACCTTCGCCTCTCTCGCCGGGGCTGGAGAAGAGCCTGTGGCTGTCCCCAGCAGTGTCCTGGTTGACTGAAGTTGGCTGGGGCAGGGGGGAAGGGAGGGGCCAGTGGGTTGGCACTGCTCTGATATGAGACGAAACAGAACTGTACCCGAGGCTGGGGAGCAAAGGCTGGACTGCTCCAAGGGAAAGAGGTGACAAAAACAGCCACAGGCTGCAATTACCAGGGGAACTGATGCCTTCGTTAGGTATTTGCAGATGCTTAATAGCAATGTTTTATCAGCTCCTAGAAAGGATGGGATTACCAAATATTTCATCCTCCTCCCAGTTCTTGTCTCTGGAGGATCTGGTGGTGACAAGGTCTGGCTTTGAAGAGCATAATGTTTGCAGAAGGTGCTCCAGTTCAGGACCCCTGGGTCCCCATGCCAGACGACAGTTCAGAGCAGCTTTCAGGTATATCAGGTACAGAAAAGGAGGCACGTTCTTTGCTTCCTGTTTCCTGGCTAGTGCCCTGAGGGTCTGGCCAAGCTGCTCTGAAGGGCCTGAGCAGATGCACAGCTCCACCAGTCACAAGGGCAGAACAGATCCTGGGTGTGAAGAACTGGGGGATGCTCCTGCAGCTCTTGGCAAGTCACCATCAGTCTCAGAGTACCTTATATGAAGCAGTTGCTTGGGCCAAAAATGTTTTCCAGAAGAGGGCACTGGAAAAGCATTTGTTGGTAGGAGACTGTGGCCATATCTTCCTGATGTTTCCCCTCCTCACTTTCTCTCCACGCAGGCCCCTTGCTGCTGTAGAGGGACAGGGATGGGGAGGACTCTCTGACTTCCCCATAGCTGTCCGTGTCTCCTACATCTTGCAGTACAGCTGCAGCAGCCTGGTGGGCCCTCACCCTGCTGAATGAAGGTGTCCCAGCTCTTATGGACCCCTAAATTTGGGAGGAGCTGGAGCCAAGCCCCAGGTTCCTTGAGCTTTGGTCAGGTGGGGAGAGCTGCCCAGTGGGAGAGATGAAGTGGCCAGCACCACCACAGCAACTGGAGGAAACCTCAGGTAATGCCTGGCATTTCTCATCTGCTTTCCTTCCCTCTGAGTCTACCCAGGGTCTTTACACTTCTTAAGAAATTAAGCCCTGTGACAGCTTATGGAGGCTGGTAATAGTACCTGCACATTATGGATGAAAAAGTGACTCAGAGGAAGATTCAGGCACTTACCAAGGATTGCAGAGAGTAAATTCCAGATAGGGTGTGCTGATATGTGGGCCTGTGTGAGGTGGAGGTACTGTGTGGGCTGTGGGATGCAGGATTATGTGCATGGGGGAATCTCATGGAGCTGCCTCCAGCTCTCTTGGGGCAGCAGCTCTTCATTCCCTTTCAGTTCATTGACACAGAGAAAAGAAAACTTATAAATTGTCCCTGGCATCCAACAAAGACCATTAGAGAAAACAATGTTTCCAGGATACATGTTTTGTCTTACTACACATTTTCTAGGCATTTGAATACAGTTTCTTGCAACTCAGCGCTACAAATGTGATGTTGCATCCTTTTGAGTCAGAGCAACAAACTAAAATAACTCCTTCCAGTGGCTAAACTACAGGAGATACAGTAATCAAAATTCTTGTGAAGTGACTGGAAAGCTTGCTTGGCAGATCAGCTCCAGAAATGCTTATGGATCTGTTTTCTGATTTGCCTTTTTTGGGCTTAGTAGTCCAGAATAGTTAAAATCAATTCAAAACCTCACATGCCATGAGGTGAAGCACATAACTCTGACATTACAGCATTGTGTCTGAGCCTTTTCTAATCCTTCACAGTTACAGATTTGAGATAGATATATATTAAAAAAAAAATTAAAAGTTGGTGCTCTCATATGCATGACACATCATCATCCTCTGTAAGAGCTCAGCACCCACCAGAAGTGAGCCAAAAAAGGAGATTTGACTTAAGCATTGTAATGGATTCATGGATTCTGTAGGCAACATATGATGGTATAGCAGAGTTTAAACACTTTGTATTTTAACAGACTCCTCATCTTGCTCTCAAAAGAGACAATGTCAAAATTCTCTGAGAGTCAGAGAGAAAGAGAAGAGCTTTGCAAGTTGTTTAACATCAGCTTGAAAAGCAGAGGTCCATCTGTTCTGTGGGATCAATGGAAAGCGAGCCATGGAAGTGACAGACAGATCCTGTGTGTGCAGCCAGCAAGTGGGGAAGCAATGGCCGCTCCTGCTGGCATGGCACTGTGGTGCTCAGCCCATACACTGCATCTCTCTCTGATGTAAAGAACTGTCCTCTGCCATGATGAAGCCATTGCTGGGGCCACAGGGCATTGCTGTTACACAGCCAGCTTCTGAGCCCACCCTGGTACAAATCTTGATTTGCTCCAGAAACAGCCTGAAAGTCTGAACAGTTTTGAGTGAGGAAGCACTCAGTGCTTGTATGCCCATTGAGTACCACAATCAAATGATTACCAGTGGTGGTGTCAGTGCTGGATCTGACCCCTGTATGTGTCTTCTCTGGCACATACTGCAATGGCCACTCAGAAAGGAGAGTGCTGTCTGATGAGAGCAGCAGCAGGACCTGAATATGCCACAATTTGCAGAAATTAACATTTTGCAGATTTAAATCCTAAGACCTCTCCTATGGATCACATATTAAGGTGTTGTGCAACCACAATGAGACTACAGGCTGCTCCAGCAAACTCACTGTTACTGGTGGGGAATTCACTGCATGGTGTGAATAGACAGGGTGCAGTGGTGGCCCCGGGCATGTATTGGTGAACAGAGCCCAGCCCTGTTGGACTTTGTGTGTGCATGCTGCTCATAGTGACATTTGCTTGCAAAGATTTGTCTTCTGCATAATACACATCCTAGTGCAGAGCTCTAAGCACACACTAATGATTTGCAGTATAAGTAAGGAGAGCTGGAAAGTTCAATGTCTTGGTTTTCCCCATAGCATTCCTCCAACTTTTGCTGTCTTCAGATAGACAGGTGTCTTTAACATGTAGGACATCTTTTTCTCTTAGGGCAGTGGAAAATTTAAGAAGCCCATCAGAAGTCAGCATGGTTTCCTGGGGTTTGTGATAATATTAGTCTTTGGTTATCACCTTTGATAGGGGGAATCGATGATGTGAATGGTAGAAGTGAATATATTGAGTAGTACATCAAACCTGTGACAGGACTCAGAATATTTGGGGAAGAAAAAGAGAAAAGTGTAAAATTTAGGAGGTTATAGATTCTGGATATGTTAAACATAAGAAATATTAATTCTCTTCTGTGATAATTCTAGCTATATATCATGTAGCAGACAGCTTCCCAGACTCAGAACTTCTGAAGGTTTTCATGTCAGGGGAAGGGAATAATGCATTTCTACATCATACCTTCCACTCCTGGAAAAGCTTTCAACAGAAGTCTTTTGACACTACACAACAAATGGTACAAGACTTTGAAGTGGTAGAGTTCCTTACTTTGAGTTCATGTTCATATTCAGGGAATGAATGAGTTGTAATCTTACCTACACACTACCCACTACAAACAGCCAAGAAGCAGCACTTTGTGTTGAAAGCCTCACATTTTGGATTATATGGAGTTTAATTTGGGATTAGTTTAATCAGGTGAAGAGCAGTTTAAGAGGTATTTCTGTCAAGGGTAGCTAAAAAGATGGTGCAAAATTCTCAGCATTGTCAGACATTGTAGGGAAGAGCAGTGCCCAAAAATTTGTGCCCCCGGCAGTTCTAGTTGGATATCAGAGAAACTTCTTCTCCAGGAGAATAGAGCAACCCTGAGACAGAGGTGGGGTGGCCATCCTTGGAGGTTTTTGAGCTTAAGCCAGAAAAAGTCATGGCTGACCTGATCTGGTACCTGCTGATAGTCCTGCTTTGGGTGTGAGGTTGGGCAGAAGATTTCTTTTACAGCTGGTATTTCTGGCACTGTATTCTGCTCTCAGATAAACCCATGGGTGATGCAAACAAACCTCGTGACATTTTTCTGACTCGGTCCTTTATTGGTGTGAGTTGAAGTGTCTGTGTGCCAGAGATGTGGCAAGGAAGGCACAGAGGCATGTTGTGTTGGAAGATGGGTAACCACTTCTGCCAGGACCCTGCTTCCTGTCTGTTGCACAGCCCCTGTGTTGGACCAGTGCTTCAGACAAGGACATTGACCAGGATGGTCAAATGCCCTTGCAGGCAGGGGATGGGCAGTGTGGTGCTCCAAGCCTGTGCAAGAGGGAAGGAGAAGCAGGGAGCTGTCTTTGGGAGGTGGTCATGGATCTGCCAAGCTGTGCAGCTATGGCCTTGTTCCCTGCAAGGGGTTGTCCTTTGGCAACTGTGCCTGAAAACTTTCACTTGCCAAACCACACAGGGGGGAGGGCCATACAGGCACATCTTATGTGTCAGGAATGACATTCAATTCTATATCCATTAGTGGGCTTTTACCTCCCTTGTTCTCCAACAGGTTAAATAAACCTCTGAAAACCTGAGTTTTGGAAGGGTCAGAATTCAGATCCAGATTTTGTCATCTGTTCAGTCCTTTCATTAATAAGATGGAGTAACTACTAACAGCAAGTAGTGGTTTATGGAGTGAGACAGAAAGCTATGTGTCTCAATGTGAAGCCTGGAGGCACACAACCATCTTTTCTTTTCCTAAACAAATTGAATCCTACAATTGTCCCATGGATGGGACCTGGCTGAAATCAAGGGCAGCTCTATGCATGAAGTGGTAGAGCAGTAGGAAGGATCAGGCCTTCAATAGTACATTTTCATCATAATGTTTGAAGATTTACGTGTATAACTACGCAACTCAGAGTGAGACTGTGCCTCTAAGGCAAAACATATGAGCTCATATAAGAATTTATCATTATAATAACAATTTGCATTTCTATAGAACCTTTAATCTTAGGATCTCAAAGTGCTTAACAAACACAAATTAATTAATCCTCACAACTCTCCTGCAAGGTAGACATGCATTATGGAGAGTCGCTAGCAGCTAGCTTTCCATTATAAGTCTCATTTTAACTACCTCCTAACTTTGCCAAAACTAAACCAATACACACAAAAATTTCACAAGAATGATCTTGTCCTGGGGTAGGATCTTTTTAGAAATTGTGGAGCAAGTAGGATAAGATAGTTTAAGATAAGTAGGTTAAATGGGGAAGCCAGAAAGGCATCTCTGAATGAACAAATGCACATACTCCATTAGTCCAGAGGGAAGGGAAATGCAGAATTTGGGACAGACACTTGCTTCTCCATAACTTGCTGAAATTGAGATTCCAAGATGATAAATGATTATTCATTATTCACTCTACTATTTACAAAACCGGTGAACTAGATGAGTTCAGGGGGTGACCTACTTTTTTTAATAGAAGAATCCTTTACCGGGAGCTTCACTCATCCCCAGCTATGAAGAGGAAATCACTGGGAGCCACATATTACCTCCTTTGGAGAGTTATTCTGTAAAACCTTTGAGAAAAGGCTGTATTAGCAGACCCAGCAACAGTCTGGTGTTGTAGATAGAATATTACCTTTAAGGAGAAGATGCCAAAACCAGCTTTAGAGCCAATGTCTGGCAGAACACCCACATGTGGATGGAGAACAAGAACAAATTCTTCCTCTGCACGCAAAAAAAAAATCCCAAACAACCTAAACAGAAGGAAGAAAACCATCCTGGAAAAAAAGCCACCTCTGACAACTCAGAGCTGCTCAGACCTGGGGCCTGGGCATGGAGGAGAGAGCCAAAGCCTTTCCTGTTCCCTTCCTTCCAAAACATCAGGGTGAGGTGTAGGTGGACAATAGGGTGGAGGCTTGTCCCTTGGCCTCAGATTGAGGTTCGCTCTGGCAGGCTTACACGGATAGCAAATTGCTGCCACTCCCAGGAGGAAGGAGGAGGACAGGGGATTATGACTCAGGTGTTTGTAGGGTGGTACAGCCTCCAGGGATGCTTCCTCAGCCAGGGTGCCCTACACTTGCTCTGGAGCTCCACTGAGCACCTCTTCCCCATAGAGGCAATTTGGGCAGCACTGTGCCCTGTACTGCTCCCCAGCTACACCTTCCTCTCACCTCTGGGCATGCAGGAATGACTCAGATGCTCCATGTCACTCACTCCATGTCACCCACGCCACACCGCAGCCCTTGGCTGGGATCCCACGGGTTGGCCCATGGTCCACAACAGCCTGGATTAGCAGGTGCTGTGTTTTGGTGACTCTTCTTCAGTGGCATTTAAGAAAAATAAAGCAAAATCTGAAAATAACTCAGGCAAGTTTTGTAAAATCTGTGATGAGCTGGTTGTTGGAGCATTTTTCAAGAGTAGGTAGTTGGAATGTACAGCAGATAGTACCTGTAATATTGAAAACTTTTGATATAGAGCCATCAGGGAGATCCAGTGGTAGTTTTTTATTTAAAAATGGGATTTTATTCAAAATGAGGAGTGAGACAGGCTCTGCTCCTAGGACAGTCCTTTGGATATAGACAAGAGGAAGAATCTTTGCAAAATCAATCAAAGAAGGGAGAAAAGAGGTGGAAAAGAAAGTACAGTCTGCATTTTGCAGGCAGGTGGGTCCCATGGCCCAAGAAGACCTGGAACACTGCAGGGGCCATACAAGCAGCCCTCAGCAAAGCCAGCAGCAGTGTCTGCTGCCAAAGCAGAGCTGGGGCCCCTGGCCAGGGTCAGCCCAGGGCACCCCAGGTCAGCACTGCCTCCCTTTCACCACTGGGAGATTGAACAGATCAACCAATTGATATTGAAAAGGGCTCCGGAGGTGCAGAGATAAGAATAATTTATGACTAAACACAATAGACCAATGGTGTTTGTTTTGCAGCAGTTCATAGTCCAATGTCAGGACTTGGCTGTTATCAGGTCACACATTTAGCCAAATTCTGGAAATGTTTTCTTCTACTGTGATCAAATGACCTTGTCCTTGCAAAGGTGGATAACGTTTGGCCTTTGTTTTCATTGTGTTTGTAGCAGTGCAACAGGTACAGCACATGGCCTGCTGTTATCAGCCTTGCTACAATGCTGTTATCAAGAGAGAGCAGAACTGCACTTCACTATGAGACCAAAGTATTTTATATTCTGAGGAATGAAGACCTTGAGTACTCTGCTCTTACCCATGTCAAATTGTAGCTTGCTCTTCAGGCAACCTTTTGGGTTTCAACAGAATGAGAAGATAATCTAAATATTCACTTTTAATTACTTAAATATCCTTTAACAGTTGCTTAGTTTTTCATAGGCATATGCTATTTCATATAAAAGGGCATGGAGGGGACAAAAGCCAGAATAAAAATGAAACATGTGGGTTATTTTCTAGTAGTCCTTCTGGTCAGTTTTGCAGTCCTCTGCAAAGCTGCACACATCTGGCCTTCACGGCATGCTGCTGTTAACAAGTGCTGGGAATACAGCCTCAGACACAGTGGCACAGGAGGAGAAATGCCTTGAGCTTTAGTCCATAAGTACTAACACACTGAAGCAGGAAGTATGAGAGAATTGATCAGTATAAGCAGCTTGTTCTGTACAAGTAAACCATACTGCAGTTATCTAGTGGCTGTTATTTTCTTGAGTCTTTCCATGGGTGACAACAAATTAAACTGATTACTGTGATATAGTAAAGTCTTAGATTTACCTTCAACTTTTCCTTTAACCTGAGTGTGCTTTGAGAATTTTGTTCCCAATCCAACGTCCTGCTCAAAGTAGGCTGAGCTATGGTATTAGAGTATTTTGTTAGAGGTTTAGTTTTCTCTGTCCCCAAACCATCAGATGAATGCCCTGATTGCAAGGCCAGAATCAGACTTTCTCCTTCCTGCTTTCCCTGCTCTCACATTTGGTTGCGCAGTGACTCAGCCTCATTCAGCACCTGGGTGTTCCCAGGTGAGATAGCAATAGCAGAGATCTTTCATGGCACAGCATCAAAGTCCTCCTTCACAACTTCTGCTCCACCTGGCCAGTGTGTAGGAGAACACTGTGCTGTCACTGCCCATCTGACTTCTGAGGAGTCTCCAAAATTAACATGTCTTGGCTTCAGGTCTCCTGCACAGATGGACTCTTAGCACTATCAAAAAGTGAGAGCTCCCCAAACTGGATGTGGACATCCAGACAGCTGTCAGACCAAGCATGGATACGCCCAGTGAATTTACCTGCATGTAGGGTTACCCAGTCCAGAAACCAACAGACAGGATTGCTGGATACATGGCAAGTGGGTTTCACTTGCCCAAGTCCCAACTTTGGGGGCATCTTATTAGGTTGGATGCCTTTCAGTGTGCATAAATGCATAGCAACTTCAATGTACCTCTCTGCAGGTGAGTTGTGAGAATCCTTTGTGCATTTTACATTTGCCTATGTTAACATCTGTATTAACACATTGACACTAACGCTAGTATGTGTGTGTGTAATTATATTAATATCTCCACTTTTTTTTCTATTATAAGTATCATGTTTCTTAAACATTTCCTGTGTGGAAGTTGCAGTATTTAAAAGGCACTTGTGATAGATTTTATCAGGAGAATTACAGTATAATGAAGGCCCAGGAAGGAAAACCATATCAGAAGCACGCAGGGAAAACCACCAGATCAGTCTGTGCTGTGGGTGAAATCAATGGTGAAATGCTGATACCTTCCACTGTGAAAGAAAAAAAAGGCAATTAGGGAAACTGTGGTGATGTTAGGATTACTTTCACAACGGAAGACATTAATTCTAGGACATTTCCACGGCCAAAGACAGTCACATTCATGATGATTCATGACCAGCAGCTGATTTGCAGTGTCCTTGGTGGAAGCAGAGTAGGGTGAATTTCTTGTCATGACTCTAGCTGCTGTGGACCTGCAACAAGAGCATGCTGGTTAGCTCTGCTTCCCCCTTACTTCCCCCACAGAGCCATTGCCAGAGATAGCACAGCAGAGGGGAGATGAGGTTTCTCAGATAAAGTATTTCACACAGTTTAGGAAAGCAGGGCTTCAGGGTACATTGAGTGCATATTTCTTCCAGTAATTTATCTACTATACCATCAGGCATGGGCAGACAAAAATTGCTCTATCACAAACCCAGCATTGAATCTTGTCTACACAAGGACCTATGTGTCAAGGTTTAATCTCCAACAGCAGCCAAACCCCATGCAGCTCCTCACTCACTCCCCCATCAGCAGGATTGGGGAGGGAATCAGAAAGGTAAAAACTGTAGAACTCCTGAGTTGAGATAAAGGCAATTAAGTAGGGAAAGCAAAAGTTATGCAGGCAAGCAAAGCAACAAGGAATTAAATCACCACTTCCCAAGGTCAGCCAGGTGTTCAGCAAGCTCCAGGAGAGCAGCAAGCTCCAGGAGAGCAGCAAGCTCCAGGAGAGCAGGGCCTCATCACACAAAACAGTGACTTGGGAAGAAAAACACCATCACTTCAAAGATGTCCCCTTTTATCCTTCTTCCCCCTGCTTTATATACTGAGCATTCCATACCATAGGACATAATGGTATTGAATATCCCTTTGGTGAGTTTGGGTCACGTGTCCTGGCTGTCTTTCTGACTAACTTCTCATGCACCCCACTCCCCTTTCCAGCATGGCAGTAAGAAAAGCAGAAAAAACCTTGCCTCTGTGTAAGCCCTGCTCAGCAAAAACAAAAACATCTCTATATTATCAACCCTGTGTTCAGCACAAATCCAAAACACAGCTCTATACCAGCCACTGCAAAGAAAATTAACTCTACCCAGCCAAAAGCAGCACATGGTGCTAGCCTGGCATCCAGGGAATTTCTGGAAGCACGCTGTTGTCATTATTTCAGAAAGGAAGAGAGGGCACACAGAATGAGGGTTGGAATCAGGAGCTGGGCTCTGTTTCATTCTCTGTTGTTGAACGAGTAGGAACCAGGCACAAATGATCAGGCTCTAATTAATCCCTCAGACTTTAGATTTCTGATAGCAAAGCACCAGGAACTCATGGGTAGGAGGGAGTTACAGAGAGGACTTGTCCCTTCCAGAAAGGGACTCAGATCTCCTTGCCTATGCCTATTTGCTGTCTTCCTTCACTGACGGCAGAAGGATCCCAGATGCCTAAAGCTAGAAGGAACATCTTGGCCTTTGTCTTTTTTTTCCTGCCATAAAGAGAGGATAATGATGATGACCTTTTTAAAGAGCTTCTGACATCAACTGATGAAAAAATTAAACTTGTAAGGGATTATTATTATTGTTATATATCTTTGAACAGAGGAAGCAATGACGTTTCTATGACATTTTATAATCCGCATGAAATGCTGCCATAATAAAGATAATGACACATATGATGGAAAAAGTATGCTTAGTTGTGGTATTTGGCAGTGATCATTTGGCTTATTTCTTTTCCTATGTATTTTGTGCAGAAGAAAAAGAAGAAAAACATTGGCAGACACCTCTTGCAAATCCTGCTAAAATAAAAACTCTGCTAAACTGAATGCATACAGAACTTTTTCAGGCTTTAGAGAAAATACATAAGCTATTTTAGAAACAGGTATTTGAAAATACATAAGCTATTTTAGAAACAGGTATTTGAAAATGGAATTGTTGATCTCTGTGGATGGCACCATTATTACGCTGGTAAGAATGCTGACCTTCCTGAAGCTGACCTTCCTGCAAGAGCTGGGCATGAGTATGTGCTCAGCTGTATGGGATGCTCATTCTTGACTCCAGCTGATATTTTGCCATCTGCCTTTGAGTGGGCTGGGCACTGCAGAGGTTCTTCAGGAACAGCTACCCTGGGCTCTGCTTTGCTTTGTCTCTCCTTCCTGTGCATGCACCAAGCAGACACTGATGTTAGAAAGGACATGAAAGACCAGAGCAGTGACCTACTCAGACAGCAGACAGGGACTGAGGACCACAGCAGGAGATGCTTTTTAAGGAGAGCATATGAGCATGGTCACCTTCCTGGTTTGCTGCCACATCCAGGCCTGCAACCCCATCCAGTCTCCATCTATGGACTTCTCACCATGAGTTCATCAAACCCCTTTTTGATCCTGTGGTCAGTACCTCTACAGCTCCCTATGGCAGCGCAAGAAGTGAGTCTGTGGATTAACCATGGTAAAATCCTGGCACAGGTTTCCCAGTGAGGTTGTAGGTGTCCCATCCCCAGAGTCCTTCAAGGTCAGGTTGGATGGGTTTCTGAACAACCTGATCTGGTTAATCTCCCCACTCATTGCAAAGGGATTGGCTTAGATGACCTTTAAAGGTCTTTTCCAACCCAAACCATTCTGTGATTCTATTTTTGGTCCATGGCTACTAATGATATGGTTTCACTTTTCATTCCTTTTCTAAGAGTTTTTATTGGCTATCTTCACTCCCTCATTTTTCAGAGCAAGCTTAGCTAGGCTGATTTAAGTGATAAAGTGGACCATGATGTAATCAGATGCTGAGATCCATTGCAACTGACTCCATTAATGAGGCTGAATGTTGTACATGGCCACTTATTCTGTGGCTGGAAAGAAGGCACTACAAAATGTGGATATGACACATCCCCATTTAGTAATAAAATGGAATAAAATTTTCTTTCCCGAAGACTATTTGGCAAAAGTTTCCAAGAAATAGAAGACAGAGGGACACCACTGAATGAACTAAATATGAAATTTAATATTCATGTAACAGGCTCAGTAATACTCACTGGTCTTTGGTATTTCACTGTCAGAACATGTCAGAAAAAAATTTGAGGTTAAGTTTTGCAAGAAAAGCTCTAATGAAAATCACTGTCCTCAAATCTAAGACAAAAACTTTGATTTATCCCCCGGCTTAATCACTGAGTCCTAGTCTTAACCTAATCTATGTTTGGATTTTTGTATGTGGCCCACCACCAGCCACAGCTAGACTTTGAAAGAGGCAGCCCAGTGCTGGATGGAATGAAACATTCCAAAGGTTTGGCAAACAAAGCCCTTCACCACCAGACATTCTGAAAACCATACTAAAACTTCTCCATTCATGGAACCAGACAGTCAAGAACGAGGGTAGGGGGAGCACTAAGGAATGAGCCTTTCCTCTCCAGAAGCATCAGCAACACCTGCACTGGCAAACAAATTGGGCTGTGGGTTTTTTGGTCCTGAGGCCAACAGAGGGCAAAACAACTCAAGTCTCTGAAATATAGAGTCAGATTGACATTGAGAGATCTGCTGTTGGTAGCTCTTGACCCATACCATCCCCTGGGCTGGCCCTGGCCACTGTTTGAGACATTACTGGAGTCTACCAAAACCACTCCAAGGACTGTGCCAACTGCATGGGCAATAATATGCCAAAGCCCAGACCTGTCTTCTCTTTCTGTTCTCTTTCTGAGATAATTGTGGCATCTTTCCCACCTTTTGGGAACATTTCTGCCTCAAGGCATGGCCTGCAGATGAGCTACAATGGGGCTACAAGAAGGCAACTGCAATTCTTAGGTGTGACTCAGATAAAACATTTGACCATCCCATAGCTCACCTCTCAAGTGCTCAGCTGCTTGTGAGAGGGTTTGTGGGAAAAGGAGAAACAAAAGAATATTGGAAATTTTGCTTCTTCCTAAAGTCTTCTTCCTGCTGGGCTAGCCACTCAGCTGATAAAAATGCCCTTGCAGTCACTCATGCCCAGGGCTGCAGGAATCCTGGGCATGAGTGTGAGCTATCATAAGGGAGGTTTGGGTCTGCTGGTGCTGCTGCATGTTGCAGCATTACATGTTACTTGTTACAGCATTTCTGGCTGCAAAGCTACTCTGGGAAATGCTGTCCTACTTAAAGTCACGGCTCCATTGTGCACCAGCACTGTTGCTTTCTGCCTTATTTGATGAGCCACCATAAACATCGCTAAGGTGATCCACAGGGACTGAAAGAAAAAAGAGCAACCTTTCTTTGGAAGAAACAAGGTAGCTGGTTGAAGCAATCTTTAATTTTTTTCTACCTGTTTGATGATCACAGTGCAATATCTGCTGTGAACAAATTAATGCTACATTTCTGGAAATTATCTTATTGTGTTCCCAAGAGCATTTGGTATGGTATCAGTAGCTAGTAACTCATTTCAGTGCATCTCATGTGAGCACTACTGGTGTGACTATAAAAGCAGTAGCCTCCCAACACCTGCCCATGATTTTCACCTCAGAATCACAGAAACACCATGGTTGGAAGAAACCTTGTAGATCATCTAGTACCATAAACCCAGCACCACCATAAGCACCCTTAAACCATATCCCCAGGTGCCAAATCAAGACACCACTTGAACACTTCCAGAGAAGGTGACTCTACCACTGCCCTGGGCAACTTATTCCAATGTCTGACCCCTATTTCAGTGAAATAAAAATCCTAATATCTAATCTGCACCTCTCCAGGCATGATTTAAGGCCATTTCCTCTCATCCTTTCACTTGAGATGTGGCAGAAGAGACCAATCCCCACCTCACCTCTCCTTTCAGGTAGTTGTAGAGAGCAGTAAGGTCCCTTCTGAGTCTTCTCTTCTCTAGAATAAACAACCCCAGTTCCCTCAGCTGCTCCCCATAGGACTTGTTTTCTAGACTCTTTTGGACATAAAGACTTTCACAGAGATCCATCCTGCCCTGATATATGGACATCAGCTATAAAGCCATAGTCTTGGTGCAGGAAAGGACTTCCTCACATGTTCAAATTTAACCTTGAGTTCAAGTCCTCCAAGGTCTAGTCCTTTAGCACACTTCTGATTGCTGGTTTGAACTGAGGCCCGAGATCTGAGCCTAAGAGACACTGGAGAAGGTCACCTTCATGATGGCTTCATCAATCTTTGAAACCTTCCTTGCTGTCCAGTCTGCTGACAGAGTCAAATTAATTAAAACTGATTCTTCAGAGGAGCCAGAGTAAGCACACACCAGTGGGGCTGTCCGAGTTGTATGTCTGGATGGGCATCAGTACTACCTTCTTTTCGGCTCCTTATCTAACAACTTTGCATTATAGGAGATCTAAATCCCCCTTGATCTGGTGGCCAGAATGGCAGGGAAGGTCCTGCATCTGTGCAAGTCCCTTCACACCTCCAGGGGATCTCTCTAGAGCATGGCTGTACACGTGCACAAAGCCAGCTGCCAAATTTGGACTATACATTGCACTCCTCATGGTGCAGGGACCTTGCCATTGGGAATTCTGTTTCCCACCCAAACATCTGTGGGATCAGGGCCCTTACAGTGCAGAGGAAATTAGGATCTGGTTCTGTGTGGTATTGCTTGGAGGGCTGTGCCCAACTCAGATTGCACCTACTGCTGTGAGCTATGCACTCACCAAAGGGAAATGCCTGTCTTGAAATGAGCTCATACTGCTGCACTGTGTTCTGTGCTGTCAGCACTTTTGTGGGCTCTCATGTTTGCAGATATATGAATTATCCCTTGGCATATGGCTGATTTCACCCTCTTCTATCCACACATGTGCTTAAAGTGAATATAAAATCATATTCACTGTAAGCTTTCCATTCAGAGTCTTATTTTTCAGGTGGATGAGAAAAGAGGTTTCTATGTATGCACATTGTCAGCCCCAACAAATCATTCTGCTGGGCAGGATCAATGAAAAGATTCTAGTTGTTCTTCTGGAGTTCCTGCAGCCTTATAATTCTCTGAAAAGACCAAGGACAAAGCTGATCTCATGGTAAGTTAGGTAATCACAGTGTTTCTATTATATGGACTCCTAATTGTGTAAATTAGACATCTCTTCATACTTATTTTTCATAATCCATGTTTAAAAAGACACAAATATGATCTATCTTTGTACGTACACAGATTTCTGTAGGTAAATGCAAACACAATCAGTAAGTTGAAATCCTACTACTTAATTCTGCTTCTGTGTATGACTTGAGCAAGGATAATTAACTTGTTTTTCTTACCACGGCCATAAATATATTCTTAATATTTATTTATGTATTTATTTGAGTGTATAAGGTGGGATCACTTCTGGAGCCTGGATTTTCCTCCCACTTTGGCCGTAGCCTGACTTTATTCTACCTGAGCATGCGCAGGATCCTTGCTCCCCCTTCGCAGTGCCCAACTCTTCTCAGGTCTGTGGAGAACTCAGTTTTTTTCCCTACATGTGGAACATGCTACTCCACCCTAGGCTGGCATCCCTGCCTGTGAATGGACAGGATTCACAGGAGCAGGACACTCTGGCAGTGACAAGAAGTAGTAGGAACAAGTGCACAGTGTGATAGAATCATTAAGGTTGGAAAAGATCTCTAATATCGTCAAGTCCAACCGTTAACCTCACACACATCATGTCCCCAAGCACCACATCTGTGCAACTTCTGAATAATACCTAAGGGATGGTACCTCTTCCCTGGGTAGCCAGTTCTAAAGCTGGGCCATCCTTCCCATGAAGAAATTTTTCTTAATATCCAATTTAACCTCCCCTTGTGCAACTTTAGGCCATCTCCTCTTATCTTACACTTGTTACCTGTGAAAGAAGACAGAACATCAGGTGGCTACAACCTCCTTTCAGGTAATTCTAGAGAGTGATAAGGACCCCCTGAGCCTTCTTTCCTCCAAACAAAATGGCCCCAGCTTGTGCAGCCTCTCCTGTGGGTCAGTAGCCTTGCTGCTGGGTCCCACACAATGGAGGTTGTGCAGTGGCACAGGGTCCATTTGCCAGCAGGGAGTGAGCCCCAGCTGCCCCGAGGCTCGCGGGGCGTGCCGTGCATAGGCAGACTGCTCAGCACACACCCAGCAGTGTCTGGCTGAGCCCATTAAACTGTTCAATGGGGAAAACAAGCCTTACAAACATGATGCACTAATAAGAGATTAATCCACCCAAGAGAACAGTCATCAACTAAAATGGCTTATAAAATAAAACACATCATTAAGTACAACTGAGGTATTAAGTAATAAAGTTTGAAATACAGGATGAAATTTCTTTGCATGTGCAGAGTCAGCGAGTGCCCCTTTGCTCCACACTGGGATTGGCAAATGGACCGGGAGGAGTTTTTGGCCTGGTCAAAAGACTTCATACTCCAAGTGTCCCTTGGGACAGCAATGACCATTCTCTTGTCACTGAGTTTTGACACATCACCAACTCTGCTAAAAACTCTGTTTGCAACAACATGAGCAGGTCTCTGGTGAATAACTGGCCAGAGCACCATTTTCTGCCAGGTTGAAGTCCATGGTGCCTCTTCAGGGAATCAGGGTGCAGGAAACGTGATTGTCCAGTTGTAGTGTCCAAGAAAAGCAGCCGTCACGTAGACAGACACCCCCAGTCATGTTACTGGTGATGAAGTATTTGCAAGTGAGAAACCAGCTGAGCTATGGGAAGCTAAGTCAGGTGTGCTGCCAAGGTGCTAGCAGATGACACCACTTGTAAATGTAAATCCAAGCAAACTGATGAAGTCATTGAGACCTCTTGAGTGAACACTCCTGAAACCCTCCAGCTTTTTAGAGCTGTACCCTAGATATAAGAGCTGTATGTGTTTGACTGATTCTTGCTATAGACATGTATTTACCCTTCCCTAAGATAATTCTATTTCACCTTTTTTTTCGTGACACTATTCAGGCAAGTAGGCAAAAGACCAAAATAGCTACACCTTGCAAAATAAAATAAAATCTGACTTACTTTTTTTTTCTTCCTCCTTTCTTCTTCTTAAAAGATATCTATCCTGAGTTCTAGGTGCCCTGGAAAATATTAAAAACACAGAGTGGGATTTTCAGAAGTGTTACGAACTTCTTCTCAAGTTGCGGCCAATGACATTTGCTTGAGTTTTTTTGCCTTCTGCTTGTGATTCCTTATGTCTCACCTGATTTTAGAAGCAAACAGTGATCCACTATGGAAAAACTCCTCTAAAAATCTCCAGACCTCAGAATAATAGTGAAGCTAGGGAACACAGGAAATCTCACTTCATAAAACTAGATATTCAGCAAGGAAACATCCCTACCTCCATCACTCAGTGTTCTACTGAGTGGTGTCCTACTCCTATGTGCTGGATCTATACCACCTCCTTTCCCAAAAATTATGGGCTTTGCAGCAGACTAAGGGGCAGAACCAGAGCCTTACCAGGTAGGAGTGAAGGAAGGGATGGGTGCTCCCACACACACCTTCCTCTTTTGAGTGGAAATTTTAATTGCTGGACCCTGTTTGACAGATCACCTTGACAGGGAGAAGCAAGGCAGAATGCAGTTATGAATCAGCTGGCACGTCTGTGAATGCAAAAAGGGTGGAATATCGTGAATCATCATCAAATCTATTTCTCAGCTCTTCTGTAATCAATCTTTTTGTCTCTTGCGGGCTTGACAATGACTCATTCTCTGACATGCCTTTATAGATCTGCTAAAGGCACAGCTTGCCAGCCTCCCTGGTGCTGCTCGGTTGATCTGCTGCACAGTACCAGCAGAGGTTGAAAAATGCAACACTTGATTACCTCAGGATCACTTCAAGAAACAGAGCAAATTGCTCCTGTGATGATGTAGGTAGGGAGCACGGTGGGACAAGGACCTGAAAAGTACTTGGTGCAATTCTAATGGATTTCTAAAGTGTTCATAAAAGTGTCCTCTCCTTGAGCACATCAGAGAGGAAGATGATGAGTGCTGAATCCTCCAAAGTTTATGGCTCAAGAGGCTCAGCCTCCCTCTCTGCAAGGCCTTGTTGTCCACCTCTGAACTCTCAGCACTTTGCAACCACTGTGTTTTGCCACCCTCCCTGGGATCTGGCTGAGCTCTGCCCAGACACTGCTGTGCTTCAGACTGTGCCTTGTATTGATACAGCATGTTCTGTGCTGTGCTACTTTCACCCATCCTTTAAGAAATCTGCTTGGCATTGGCAGTGATGTTAGGTCTGAGATTGCAAATGCTCTGATTGTAACATTAATCATAATAATGACACATTCCGTACAGGCTTCTCTAATCTGAGACTTCCCATCCGTCAAGGCAAAACAGAACTCTGTGTCCCTGTGGATGAAGTCTCAGAGTTTGGCTGCCCTGGCCATGGCACAGAAAGGCACTGTGGTTGTCCCAGCCAAAGAGCCACAGGGCTCACCTGTCCCTTGCTGCTGGATCAGTTTCTGAGTACCTTGATGCAAGCCAAGGAGGACACAGTCATTTGTATGCAACTTCTCTGAAGTCTACTCTCCTTCTGCTGCTACCTCCCAAGCTAGCCCCAGGGCAGCCTTGTCTTAAACTCCTCTTCCACCCACCCCACAGTGACCATTCCCATGGTCGAATCATCTCAGGGGTGTTTGATCTGCAATTTTCTTCTCTGTTTCTTTCCACTTTCCTTGGTTTTCTTCATCTCACTGCAAAGAGTGACAAACCTGCCCAAGAGCTGTTTATCTATCTTATCTTTACACCAATGCCGAGATCAGAAAATGAAAACTGACATCATCCTGTTCATCAGATCTACTCTACAAGTGCCATACTCAGGCCAAAATAAATGTTTACATCGCTTTTTGTCTGAGTAACATTGCAAAGCCAACATAGCCAAGACAGAGTAA
Organism: Toxostoma redivivum; assembly: GCA_013397375.1. Lineage (NCBI taxonomy): Eukaryota > Metazoa > Chordata > Aves > Passeriformes > Mimidae > Toxostoma > Toxostoma redivivum. Next base: position 111,837 of record VXBI01014101.1, read on the forward strand.
GAGGATTTACCTCCTGCAGAATCATTTGTTTCTTTGTCACTTGAGACAATGAGAGACCCTTCAGAAATGGGAGAGTTATCTAACAAGATTGCAGAAATGGCTAAAGAGAAATGTGTTTTTTTATTGCATTTGCAAATTTGCAAATTGAACTTGGTCTTGCGAGTGTCCTTTTCTGCACCTATGATGGCCATCATCATATTTTGCTAATACACTCTGGATTTTTGCCATTTCTGCTGCAGTCCTTGATAAGGATAGAAAGCATTTCCCATCTGAATTCTTATCCTCTGTACAGGGGCTTCTCCTTCAGGCCCACCAGTTTCCCACTGTTTGCCATGCTCTTTTTAACCATTTTTTTTCCACTCTGTTGTAGTTATCTCATTTGGTACAATAACAAAGACCTTATTGAAGTCCAAGTAGGCTAGATCTGTTGCAGTTTCCTAAGGTATAATTTGTTTAGAAATGTGTTAATTCTAGAGTCTTCCTCTTTAGATAAATCTCTATAGCATTTTTTCATTTCCATTTACCTACGTGACTTTAGATTCTCAGTCACACTTTTAAAAAAATGTATTTACTTTTTGTGTGAGACTAATGGCTCAAGGCTCCCAGGTGGCTTTTCATCCCCTTTTCAAAGCATTATGACTGCAACCTTACAGCCAGAACACACCAAGCTGGATTTAGTAGCCTGACTCTTCACCGTAACTGCAGTTTCACCTAGAAGCCCTTTAATATTGCCAGAGAAGTACAATCTTCTCCCTTTGGCATGTACACAGTGAACCCTTTGGCTTTTGCCACCACCACTGCAGTACTTGTCATTTACATAGAGACTCTCTCATTAGATAAGGTGTCTTTGCATACAGGTTTTACCCTGATGTCCTAATGACAAACTCAAGTGAAGTACCCATTTAGCTTTGTAGCCAAATCTATACCATCTTTCACCTCTGCTGCTTTTCACTGTGAAGCAGAACCACTTCCTCTTCCTTGTTCTCCTTTTATTTATAGAGCAAAGAAGTCTGGCATTTGTTACAATCAATTTTACAAGGCTGAAGTTGGTTGGGGTTTGGCAGTTGTCCAGACACCATTTTCCTTGCTGATCCATGCTTTCTTCCATGCTTTGCAGGTTTACTGGTAAATCCTAACACCATGTATCTCCTCTAGCCTGGCACTATGCTTGACTGGTCTGTGATTTACTCTGGCCACCTGTTAAAACTGGTTGTCAAATTGACTCCCAGAAAAATTTATGTGGCAAGCCAGGATACTTTGCTGCTCTCTGCAAACATGAGGACAACCAGAACAGAAATTCTTCTTGGTCAGCAGTGTCCATTTGTATAGATCTTCCTTTTGCCTACCCACAGAACTCCTAGGATTTCGATATCTGTTTGTTCTTCCTTCTATCTACAAGTCACTCTGTCTCCATCATTTCTTTTTCTGTTATGCTGGTGTTAACTATGTGTTTTTCAGCTCTTTTTCCTCTTTTACTGCCTGATGTCTTTGTCTTTCTTGCCTTTTTTATTTGCATGTTTCTGCCAAAGACATGGACCTGGACAAGGAGGATATATGCAACACCACCACATATGGGAAAATCTATCTTGTGTGAAAGACCTCCTTAGGATCAAAGATAGCTATTGAGGTAGATTAAGAAATGGACCAGGGAAACAAGATGATAAAGATGAAAATCACATCTTCAGATTCTTGTCCCTCTTCTGCTCTTGTCTGCAAGAGTCCATGTATCCAAAAAGTCTTCTTTTCCACTGAACTTATCAAGTAGTAGCTAGACAGTTTTGCTTGTTTAAGCTTAATATGCAGATAGCAGATTTTGTATCTAGCCAACTTCATTGTTTTCTGTCTTTCTTGGGTTCCTTCTGAGACTGCCTCGGTAGTTGCCATCAATTTTTACCAAATGAGATGGTTGTCCCTCTTATTTTTTGTATTACTTATCCTAATGGTTATGGTAACATATTCAATACAAGAAAAATATATGTAAAGCTCCACTACACAATGCCAAAAGCATTTGTGGGACATAAATGTGTCTTCTATGTAATGGTGGAATGATCCTGGTTTAGGGTGATTCCTAGCAGGAAAGAAAAAACACCAGAATTTAGCAGATTTTCAAACAGGAATAACAGAGCAGTGACATCAGTGGGAATTTCAGGGCATTATGGCAAGTTGTTGCTTTTAATTAGGCTGTCAGCACCAGTCCTATGGGACTAAAAAAACATTACAGACCCTCTTTCAACAAAAGTTAGCAGGCATCAGCCCTGCTGACCTTCTGCTGACTTCAGTGCACAGACATACACCATTTATTGAGGCAGATACCATCTCACTAAGGCAGGGGTCACACCCGAGACATTGAGGGAAGATTGCAAAGGAGCTTCCTTTGGGATAAAGGTATTTTTGATGGGGGATAGTGGGCACTTGACAGGCATGAGTGGGAGGCTGTTCTAGGAAAAATGGAGAGATGAAGCATGGTGCCAAGTCAGCAGTGAGACACAAAGCCAAGGGAGTGGTTAAAGCAAACACGAGGAACAGGTGAGTGTGAGGAAACAGGATCAGGCAAGATTGTGTGCCAATGCTGATCCCCTTGACAGAGACTGATAGTTGACTCAGGATTTAGTACTTGACTGACTCCTTACATTCAAACTTGAAAAGAAATGCAGCAAAAATTCAGTTCTGAAACACCTGATTTCATACTTTTCCAAACAGAATGTGGTTATGTTGATGAAATGAAGAGCTCACAGCAGCAAAGACACATTAAGAATTCTTACAGAAGGTGAAGGAGGTCTTTCCATTTCCACTTACCTCTTGTCCTTGGGAATTGTGGACCAGATTTGCACAGGTACTTTAGTGCCAGAAGATGCAATGGATAATTAATCATAGTTTCAAAACCAGCAGCCCAACCTCAATAGAAAACTCAAAAGCTCAGTATTCAACAATCTATTTTTTGAGCTACCTAAATAACTAGGAAATGGCTTCAGGACTTTATTTAAGACACTCACAACTGAAAAAATAAATACTGACAGAATTCCTTAAGATTTATTTCACTAGCAAATGAAGAGGTTTCTGGGTTGTGAAATAATATCCCAACAGTATCTCAGAAGAACCTTCTGTGAGGTTGTACTCCCAAACAGTAAAAGTAAATTAAACATTCTTTCCCAGTTGCCTCTGGATAAAAGGGCTCAGACAGAGTATTTTCCTTCTGGAAAGATGCTATTTTGCTTTGAATGTCACAATCTACCTTAATCCAGATAAACTCCCTCTTCAGTATGACTTTTCAGATATTAATTTCTAAGGCAGTGGCAGAGATCCCATTGTTTTTAATGGGAACAAGATTGGGCCATTGTAAGCACTTCCATTGGAATGAACAGGGCTGCAGGGGAAAAGGGAAAACAGGGAAAGGCCAGGGAATGGTTGGGTAATTAATGCAAACTATGACTTTGCTCTCTGGGATCAATTCAGGAGAGCATGGAGTTTGGCATACATGCCAAACCTAACTTTCAGCAGAATTAATGATAGATATTAGAACAATGGTGCTTCTCAGTGAATAATTAGTAGAAATTGTCTTGACACTGCCACTGTATTTGCAGACTACATGGCAGAGATAGGTGAGCTCCCTGTTTGATGTCATGGTCAAGGAGTGTCACTGGTTCTGCACAGCCCGAATGGCACAAGGCTTTACCCAAACAGCCAAAGCAGGTGGGTGACATTTGGGCTTTCCAAAGTGATCTGTGAGGATCTTCCCAGCTGACCTGCAAAAGACAAACAGGAAATCTGCAGCAGAGCAGAACCAAACATCCTCTCCCCTCTATGCATCTACCTCATGCACCCATCTCTTCAAGTGCCTGTAGGAAGTACTGCTGTGATTCCCAAAATGGCAAAGCCTGTGGAGATGCTGAGCATCCCAAAGTAGTTTTAATCTATGCACCTTTATTCTGTAATCACAAGGCATGAAGCAACACAATGACCACAAAAAGTGCTTTATTTGCATCCCTAAATGAATACAACCTATGGCAGATATTCAATTCCTGTAATCTGCCAGAAACATCAAACCTTGAAGGCAAGCTCAGATAGGAAACAGGTCATTGACTCACCCTTCTGGCTTGATAATAATAATAATACTTAGCACATATTTAATTCTTTACACAAATTAAACAATAAATCAGTCTTCACTACGTGACTGTAAAACTGACAGACATCCCAGTTTCAGAGATGGAGAAGCTGAAGAAGTGGAATTCAGTGCTTTGTCCACCAAAGCTGCTGATGATTCTACAATTAATATTCCTGTTTCCCTGGTCCCATGTGAATTTAGGGGCTTAGAGAAGTCTCAGAAGCATTAATTATTTAGAGTTGGGAGAAAGGCCATTTCACAGTCATGGTTAGTCCTGACATTGCATTTATGATCTCTATAAATAATCTACACTCTAAATAAAGTCACATGGCATTGAGAATTCAGTCTGTTTTTCACAGCAGGGAAGAAGGGGCAGAACAGTTAAATTAATTATGCCCTGCTCTAGAGACTCAGCATCTAAACCAGAAGAGCTGAGCGCCTCTTCCTTTCTTTTGGTGACTGAATTCTAAAAGAAATCCCCACCCACTCCAGCCTCTTCTATGAAAAATATGATATTTTAAAGCAATTTTTCTTGAATTTATTTCCCAGCAGTTTATATAAGGGTTGATCTCTGTTAGAGGTTGATGTACCATGCACACTTCTCCAGACAGGAGACACCAGAGAGTGTGTGCATGTGTAATTTGTGCGTATGCTGAGCTCTAATGGAGAGTGTCTCCAGCCAGACATCAGCACACTGTTACAAAGCACCAGAAGGGCCCCTGGCTCTGGCTGTGCCATGCCCTGGGGCTCAGCTTTCTCAGCCCACTGTGGCTGGGGCTCATCTGAGGCTTTTTTAGGTGGAGCAGCCAGCTCAGGCCTCTCTGTTCTGGCTTTGGGGGAGATGCTGCCTATTTGCCATGTGTCCTCTGGGATAACCTCACCCAGCCAAGGTTCCCCTCAGCTGCTTGTGGCAATTGCTTTGTACCACCTGAAAAGGCAGCCTCCTCCCCACACAGAGGTGGCAATCCCATGGATCCCAGCTCTCCTGGAGTGTCCTTTGTCTTGGCTCTCTGTGCAGTTGCAGTGACCTTACTCTTGGTTTTTGGCAGGCCACGCACCACTTTCCCAGCTTTAGTTATGCAAAGCATCAGTAGATAGGAACTGGAAGGTCCTTTCAGTGGGAGAAACAGTTTGGGTTTTCTTACCATGAAGATAAACCACTCATTACTACTCATAGCCAGTGCTCACAAATGAGAGATAAGTCTTCAGAGAGCAGCTTCCTACACTTGTTCATCTGAGATGAACCAGTTTCTTCATAGATCTGCTCCATCCTGGGTCCATTGCTTTTTATGAATATGTTGGTCCAAGAGTGCTGTCATGATGCACCCATGGCACAGGTTGGTCACCTGTAGGAAAGAACTGCATTTTCTCCCATTCTTTGTTTCACTGGAATCTTCCCAGGAAGATTTTTCCTTCCCCTAGACCAGAGGCCATCCTATCTTCATAGACAAAGTGAAGAACTGCCTATCACTGTGAGAGCTCAAGAGGAAGAAATAACTGAATTTTGGCTTTAGAGTCCTGGAGACACTCCCAGACAGCCTTGGGAGGGGTGAGACACACACCCTCAGAGCAGCCCCACAGCCCTTTGGAGAGGTCAGCACACTCCCTTATCTGCCTACAACCAGGACAGCATCCCACCCCACGGCAGCTCCATGATACTGCTCTCCCAACAGAAGTACAGCCCAGGGTTGCAGAGGAGGCTTGATGCAGATATTCAGTCTCCTTCTTTCAGCAGAAGACAACCCAAGATAACCACAATCTCTCCATGTCTGTGGTTGCCAGGGTAGTAACAACCAATGCTGCATGTGGGGTGTCAAAATGGAGGGAGAGAGGGATGGCTGGACATCACAACACAAGTGACACATAGATTCAACATGTTGCACCGCACAAGTTTAAAATAAGGTTCTTTCTTCTACCTGTTCTATTACAAGCCATGAAACTCCTTTGTTTTGCTGAGGAGAGAATCTCCATTGCCATTTCAATGTGCTGCAGTGAACTATATTAATGTGCAATTAATTGTAGAGATTAATCATCAGGCAGTGTTATCAGATGAACACCATGACATACATCAGTATAGGCTAACCTCTGGCTCATGCTTTGGCAGGCTGAGGAAATGATTCTTGTGTGGATGAGCCAAACTCTCAGGCTGGGTGGCCCACATCTCAAGGGTGACCTTGATTCTTTCATATGCTGCATCCACTTGGTTTCAAACATATGAAGTACCTCAGCAGTCCCAAAAACTATGTCATCTCATCCAGCATTTCTTTCAAAACAAAACTCCATCATGAAAAAAGTGTTGCTCTGCCTGACATCACCTGTTGCTGCACCTCTCATACACACATATTTTTGGAGTACAAGGCTATGATTTGACTACAGATGCAGCCCAACACTCTGTGATTTGCCAGGTTGAATGACTTAATACAGCTGGATCAGCCTGAACACTGAACAGGGGACACCAGCACCCAGGCTACCCAACATGCCTGGCTATATTAGACAAACTGAACTAGCTTTTCTGTCTGTACTATCTTTTTTCACAGAAATGTTTCTCCTCTTTTCTGGATCTGACTTGCACACAGGCAAGTCAGCAGCCATTTTGGGCTTAGAACAGCAAAAGGATTTGGGCACTGGTATCCTATGGATCTGTCTTAACCATAACCTTGCTTCACTGAGTACCATTAGCGGGACCAAAATTGTCCAAATGCCGGAAAAACCCTCTTTTGTCTTCATGTGATGAACACACCTGCATTCCTAAGAATGCCCATGTGTGCCAGATCAAGGATCCATCTATCTCAGGATCTTTTCCCTTCCTGGCAAAAAAAAGATGCCAGGGAAGGCATAAAAGGCCAGGCTTATAAAACTGCTGCTTCAGGATGTTCTTCCACCCTTCATGGATATCCTGGAGCAGAGACTGCGGTTTCATGTTTAATAACTATCAATGGATAATTCTTCCATGATTTGAGCTTGTGTAAACATTGAGCACCTACCACCTCTGGCACCACTGGGTCCCACACCTTCACCTCCTCCCTGGGAGCACAACTGCCTCCTTTCCTTTGCACTGACCTTGCCATCTGGGAGTTTCATTTGGCATTCTCTGATTCTGTTACTGGAAGATAGAGTGATTCCCTAGGTGCTTTCTTCCTAGCAGTCATTACTTGATGGATTTGTATCTCATCCTCCTCCAGCCATCTCTCTTCCCAGTATATTCCACCCTCTGCACAGGAGCCATTCCTTACCTTTGATCAATCCTGTGGTCTTTTCTATACTTTTCCAGCACTGCTATCCCCATAGGAACACTAGAAAAATCTTACAAATTAGAAGGCATTCCCAGCTATAGACAACTACCCAGAGCTAGAGGAGCAAACAGAATTGTCACCCTCCTCACGCTGAGGGACAATCCTACACTTGACTCCTGGCCCTGTCCCCTGCTTACCCAGACTCACATTTCACTCTTTGGCAGAGCACAGCCATGGCACCTTTTGCTTTGTGTCCTCACCCATGAGATGCATGTCACTGCCTTGGTCTGTGTCCTGCTGCACAGCCATGTCAGGTGTATGGCTGCTGCAGGAAGATCAGAGGCTGATGCTCAGCGCCACAAATGCAAGGGGTGCCTCACTTCATTCTCCAAATAGCTTCACCTCCACCATGTGGAGCTCATTCTGTCTGGGCTGGCACCGAAAAGCACAGCTTCTCTGGGAATGCTGCAGCATCTCTGGCTGGTGAACAGGCTCCCACTGCCACCAGGCACCTGTTGCTCCCACCGGCCCACACCTTGGACCAACACTAAGAGGTCCCAGGAAGTTTCTCTTCAGGCACTGGGCTGAGATTTATGAAAAATCATCAAACACATGATAACTTGAATGCAGTATTTTGGACAGTGCAGTGATAACATTTTCAGAGAGAAGAACTGAGGCCAGTCAACCTAAAGGTCCTCATGAAAAACCAAACTCTGCAGTGTCAAGAGGCTGAACAATAGGCTAGTCAGCAAAATTCAGTGTCAACTTATGGAAAGTGGCACACATAGGAACATCAGCTCTAAGTATATGCAAGCAGCAAGAGGTTTTGCTTTACCATGGAGAAAACATCACTTGGAGTCATGGCTCTCTGAAATATGACCTTGGTGTGTGATATGCACACAATTATTGTCACCAGTGGTGAAGAGATTGTGCAGGTCTGTGAAACTTCTCCAGGACTATAACAAGCATGAACACAAATATGGAACAGCTTTGTCATGAGGAAAGGGTAAATGGTACTGGAAAACTGAGTGAAATTTCTAAAAAGATGATCCTGTGAAGGAGATGGATTAAGAGAAAATATTGAGCAAGTATTATCATAAGGTTAGAACTAAGGGCCACCTAGAGAAATCATTGTGCAACAGGCCTGGACCAAACAAAACCATGCTATTAGCAATTGACTAATTGCATTGTGGAATTTATTACACACTTCTGTAGAGCCCAGAGTGAGGTTCAATGCAGAGTTTTAAAATTTGCAGTTCCTAAGTGACTGAGAGACAAGTTTATGGGGGACAGATACACCCATTCCAATGAGTCAATTGTCTCAAGCACCACAAGAGTGAGATTTGGAAAGCACTGGGTGCTTGTAACAAGATGTTCCATGTATGTGTCCAGGTAAACTCTTCACCTGAGCATTCACCTGTGATTAGGCAGCTCTCAGCTTTGATGGCCAAAGGTAGTTCTTACACTCCTATGAGCCATTTTGTGATCAACAAAGCAGCTTTTAACAAATGCTTTACTAACTCTAGTAAAAAGCACTGCAAAGACATTTTTCTCTAGAGCTTTGCTCCTTCTTGTCTTACATCAAGGATCTTCAGGCAAACTGCTCCATATTCATCTCAAACTCGCCAGTATAACTTTGGCTGCATAATGAAAAACACAAGGAATCAAATGCACACAACTTTTCTCCAAAGCCAGCACGAGCTGCATGTGCCAGTGCTGGTTTCTGTTTTTGTTTTTTGTTTGTTTTTTTCTATTTTTTGCCTTTTCATGAATGCACACAAACAAATGAATGATTGCATATACACAGACAAGTCTGTGGCCAGGAAAGCTGCACTCATAACCAGACAGCCGAGAGGAAGGCAGGGTAGGGTGGAGCAGATTCTGAACACTGTAGGGAGACAGCAGGAGCCTTGAGCTCCTGTCTCAAGAACTGCTGTGGGGAGCAGCCACAGAGGTTTTAACACTGTCTGTCTCTGTTTAGGAGAGCAGGGAGGATGTGAGTGAGGAGCCACATGCCAAAACACTGCAACAGTCTGTTTGCTTCAGCATAAACCCAGCCTGATGGTGCTGCCCTTCCACACCATGCTCTTGAACCAGCTTGTCCCACACCTTCACTTTGGAAAAGTCACAGCTTGGAAAACTGAGAGCCACCAAGAGGCGCAAAATACACTATGAGAGGATTTTGGCACTTGAAACTTCTGCCAATTTGAAGGACTGAGGGAATGTATTGCTGATCTCCTGGCTGGATTTTGAGTGGATGCATGGATTCATCCTGGTTTCCAGGTGACACAGACAGTCACTGGGCAATCAGAAAACACCATGCATTGCACAGAAGGGAAGTGACTTTGTTGACACCTCAAATGAGCATGCTGCAGGCAGAGGGCTTATACTGGACTTCTTTGTCCCTTATGCCCACACTAATAACTGGACAGAATCACTAACATGATCCCTGGCAGGATTTTGACCCAGTCCAGGCAGTACTTGCCCAAGAGTTTCTTAGGCACAGGCTGGGAGTTTGCATGGGGGAGATATTATTCCTCACAGGTAATTCAGATGTGGCCACTGTGGTTTGGAAGCTAAGAGAGCTTAGCAGGGAGGCCGTGGTGTGGTCTTGCCAGCCAGATCAGGGTAAATGTCAGACCTTGCCCAAAGAAATTGTTCTTTGAGTAGATTTAGCCCAGGAACTCCAGAGTCCTTTGGCCCTTGAGCTAATTCATCATGCATCACTCTATTTTTGCTTCTCCTCTGTCATGCAAGGGCCAACAGTGCCAGTCATGCCTGTTGAGAGGTGTTTGCTTTTTGCTGCACTGCACCAATTGATGTGTGTCATGGAAAGCCTTGACCTTCCTTATTTAGCTCTTCTAAATGCTTCATTTACACTTGTGTGCGCTGTTTTTTCCTGCTCAATGTTAAAGTTCCTTGTTTCTACAGTGAGCCTATTTGTGCTAAGATTTCCTGCCTTTTTGCTGAATAGTTTTGACCTCCATTCAATAAATCAATAATCTTCCCAGAACTTCACCTCAGCCTCCCCTGGCTGTCCCTGCCTTTTGTTGCAGCACTTACTTTTCCGCAGCACTTCAGTAACAGCTTGCCTGAAATTTTGCTGAATTATATGATTACAGCATTGCTCTCAAATATAGATTAAATAAGTATCCCTTCATGAGGTGCTTCTGTTCAGTCCCTAACCCAGCCATTTAACTTGACAAAACCCACTTGTGTTGCAGTCAGTTAATCTCTTTCTTCCCCCAGGCAGGCTTGCAAAGCCAGGGACCAGGTGGGTGTGTGCTCTTCTGCCCAGCTTCAAGGGTGACATGCCACTTATCAGATCTGTTACATCCTGTGGGGAGAGAAGAGCCTTGCAGGAGCAGCCACCTCCTGGAAGATGTTTCCAGGGATGGACATTGGCTCCTTCAGCCTTCTCTAGTCTTCTTCACAAAACTCCTGCATTTCCAGCAGCTCACAAAGCAAGCTAGCAAAGAAAGCAGAGACAAGTTCATGGACTTCAGCTCTCAGAAACAAATGCATTTCCATAGTTCAACCTTTTTTGACTGTACTCTCAAATCCAAGAACATATTTCTCAATTGAAAAGGAAAACATAAAATCACAAACATTTTTCAGGATTATTTTCCTCAAGAATAATAAGGTGTTCTCTCCACAGGAGTCCAAAGTGCTGTATTTTTTCAGAATTCAGCCATGGTATTCAACTAGTGAATGCTTTTCCTAAAGTAGACTGCTTTCCACTTCAATTTAAGAGGGGAAATAGGCCCTCAGCCAAAGGCTAGATCTAAATTCAGATCTACAGAGCAGTGCTGTTTCCATCTTTGTTTGTATTTGGGCTTGTCTGGCTTCCTAGGGTGAAACTCTCATTCCAGATTTGCACAGCAAACCTCAGCTTTGCTACTGTATTTTTTGCTCTCCCTTTGGCAAACCACTTGCTGGAAATCAGCACATCTAGGGAGATCAGTCCAAACTGCCATAGGAAACTGGCTATTTTTCTAAAATACGTGATACAGATCAACCACAGGTTACTGCCTACATTACTAGTTTGTGGTACTCGTGAGATCAGACTAGGTCATCATGAAGGTGCCTTCTGGCTCTCAAATCTATCCCCCTATATAATGCATTAATGAAGTAACATGGAACAAAGCCACATTTGTTCATGTGTAAGGCATGTTAATGATGTTCCTTTCAAAAGATGGAGCAGTGGATTGATGCACTGAATTTCACCTCTAGGGACTCTGACTTTGGTTAGGAGACAAATGAGTTTGATAGCATCAAGTAAATACTCAATGGATATTTGCCTCCATCCCCAAAGCCATCATGCAATTTGGCAGGAGCAGCAGTCTGTGCTCATGAGACGTCTCGAGGTGCTCAGGGCATTGGCAGTCCTGTGGGAGGAAGCATCTGGCGGTGCTGTGCCTGGAGTTACCCAGTGCCCTCACCCTCCCACTTCCCCAGGAATCAGCAACACTTTACTCCCCAGAATCACTGCAAAGAAAACACAAAATTAAAGCTGAAAGAAGGGGAAAAAGATATTTATTTGGGTTCATGAAGTGAATTAACAGTGGAGATGAGCTGAACTACATACTATATCAGCTTTAATGCATTATTAGAATTGTGAAAACTTTCAGTGTTTCAAGGAAAAGATTTTTTCCAGGCACAGGATCAAAGCCATAGCTAAATAATATTGGGTTACAGAGCAGAGGACTTTCAAATGGCTGGTTTTGACTGCTTTTGTATCTAGAAATGTTGTGATAGGAGCAGCCCTTTTTTACAAGGCCCAGTAACAACAATGTAAATCAAGCATTAACCAGAAGTAGACAGCAAATTATCTACTTTTAAAAGAGACTTCTACTGGAGTCGTTTTTTAGGGAAGGAAAGAAGGAGTTCTGTTTTTAATAGCATAAAAATACTTGTCCAGGAGGCGCCACTGTATTTTTGTCCCAAAGCATAACAATGTTAGATATAAACCAACAGCCCTGAAACAGCTGATAAAACTACATACGGGGATGTTTTGACAAAGAGCTGCTAGGATACAACTCAGAGTGAATCCTTACCCTTGTGTGATTAGTTTTTAGACTCCTTGCATAAAGTACTCATGCCAAAAAATGAGAGAGACATACTAATCTGTGCAAAATAAGAGATATGGAAAATCAGCCTGCAAAGTGTGTCCTTATTAGATGGGACATTTCATTTCAGCAGTCTTCTGGATGCAGAGATGATGACAATGGCAGCTGAACTCGGTTGTGAAGTAGCACATTCACAGCAACAGGACTGTGGGAGCACAGACTAGGAAATTACACACACAGGGACAGCTAACTCCACCCTTCTAAAAATCATACATTCAGTCTGAACTGGTTGTATATGTTCCCTCTATAGGTAAGACAGAGAGGCAAACAGCTCTGGAGGGCAAGTCATCCTGTCCTAGGACAGGTGCTTAAGGCAGTTGCTGAACTGCTCAGCAAAGGTGCAGTTTTTTCCTCCTTGGCTCATAGAGCCAGAAGATTTCATGAAGCTAAGACTCCTAATTTCCAGGTGGTTAAGGCAGTGAGATGCATCACCCCACAGCTAACTTACCTAATCATCATGACTCCCCTTATGTTTCCAGACAGGAAGAAACAGTCAAATACTTTCAGTCTTGGATATGTTTATATGAAGAAACACAACAAGAAAGAACAAAAGCAAGGTCTTCCTCCAGGACACGGACACAGTTTGTCTCTCTTCTGGAAGGATTTCAGTGAAGAGAGTGAAATGGCTGCCTCCCCATGTTCAGGATTGCCTTGGTTTTCTGCAAAAAGTTAAAACACAGCCTTTTGTACAGATTCCCCCTTGCCCACTAGTTTTGCTGTCTAAATGACAGTTCCATAGATTTCTTTAGAAAAAGAAATCTAAAGATCTGCTTCCTCAATGAATTGCAGACTACCATAATTTTTGGCCAAATTCAATTGATGCCACAGAGAAGAGAATCCAGAAGTAGCACAGACTCTCCTCTTAACCCATTCAGGAAGTACAGGCTGTTCTGAGGGTGATTTTTTCACTGTCAAACTTTAAGATCAAAACCATGGTTGAGGAATACATTTTTTTTTAAGTGCCCTTAATGCTAATGTCTTTCTATAAAAATGATGTGATTTGCATCCCTACCAATGCAGCCAGACTTGTGGGGTTTGAGTAGCAGGCACATCAGGCCTGGCTATTACCATATGAACTGTAACCATGGTGCAAGTGATTCCCAACCACCAAAGATCAATAATCTTACACTGTAGCTGTAGGAGAGTCAATATCACTGTATGCTATTGCTGAGCCTGTAGTCAGACCTATGCTCCTCCAAACTGCTCCATCATTCTGAACTTCTCAGCCCTGCTATAGAGATCCACTCTCCTTGGGAAGGAAGACAAACCTTGCTGAATGGGCTGCAAAACCCCACAGAGGAGAAGGTCAGCAGCAGAGTTTGTGCATGTTGATGACACCCCTTTACAGTGAGCACAGATGGACATAGAGAAGAATATGCAGGCAAATAAAAGGCTGGATTCAGTTTATTCACGAGATGGTGTTTGCTTCTTTCTCGACTGAAGCTTTAACCTGCAAGTCAAGCAAGGCCAGAATATTTCAGAAATACAGTTCTCATTGCAAGAATGATGTCAGAAAGGTATTTATTTCTTTATATGTTTATATGATTATATATTCAAATATGCATACATATTTGGCTAGAATGAGATAAACTCATAAGACATGACAGGCCAGAAAAAGTGTACCTATATCTGTGCACATACTTATGAATGTACAAATATGCCAGTCTGGATAAATAAATATAGAGAGACTACAAGATGGAAAAGAACAAGAAGAAAATCAAGAAAGAGGCAAAACAAAGAATGGTAAGAGACAGGCAAGAAATCCACGGAGTAATTGAAGTCACAAATGTGACTTACATCATACATCCCATTTGGCCAGGATGCTCTTTCCATCAGACAAGGGAACAGAGGGAACAGTGTTGAACACTACAAGGCCCTGATACAGATCTGCAAGGTCTTATAGCAATGCTCAAATGCAGGGACTGAGAATGGGCTTCACTGGACTGCTCTCTTTTGCACAACCTTAGATCTGGAACAGCCTTCCTGGAGCCAGTGAAGTTCCTTCAGAACTGTACCAGTGCAAGCAGAGATAAAATCTTCTGAGGATTTAAGCAATCCTAGGAAAAGATTTGGTCAAAGGAAGCAAAGCAAAAACAAAGGAAGAATGTGAGCATTTTCCTTCACACTCTTTGAAGCGTTGTGTCTTTTACAAGGCAGTAACCTAATCCACATTTATACCCATGTTTTTCTTCCACAATTTACTCCAGAGATTTTCTTTAAACAATAAATAGGAAGTACTCTCACATACAGCTGTGCAGGATATCTAGTTCACAAGCCATTTTTCCAGGGTGGGAACTCGTCCGTTAGGCATGACAGTCATGGAAAAGAAAATACCAAATGTGATGCAGGAAGCAACATTGTGGCTTTCTCATTTAGCATCCATTCTATAACAGAACTGGACAAGATATCCCTAGGTGACTACCTGGATGAAAATTAGATGTGTTCCAGCTACTTTGACCCAGGGAAATTGCCATCAACCTCCTGGAAGTGGTCCTGTTAACTTTTGTAACTTTTTGTAAAATAAAATGCAGACCACATGAAGTTGCTCTGCAGCAACTGAAGATCATTAATTAAGAATGTGTGTGGTAACTTTGACCTATGATGCGCCTAAGACGATTTTCAAAAAGGTCCTGATCTGGACAGAGATGCAAAAAATGTTGGACATAGACAGGTTTAGGCACTAGTAGTCCAAAGCTTTTAATTGATTTGGCAGGTGTGCTCAAGGGAAGCCTACCCATAACAAGAGCATTAAAATCAGTCCAGAACACATCTTGACTTGCTTTATCTACTTCTGGGAAATATCCCTATGCCTAGAACAGTGCCTACTTCCAGCAAGACCTGGTTCCAGCATCACCAGGCTGCCTGAGTATGAGCTCTTTTACTGTACACAGAGAAGAATATCCTGACCATGAGGCTATATCATGTCCCTGGCATTCAGGGGGCAGGAAAGAGGTATATGTATTTATTTTTTTGTATATATTAAAGCTGGGCCACATGCAGCCTGAGATGGAGACAGTGCAAGTCTCATAAGGTGAGAAGATGAACAAGTGAGAAGCAGCCTCATCATCAGAGGACTGAAATAAACTGTGCTATACCCAGAGTCCGATTGAACTGAATTGAAGAACACTAGATAGTAAGCTGGATCTATTCCTGACATGTGCCCAGCTAGTCTCCATGAAGTGACACAGGTGAGCCTGAGTCAGCTGAGTACCTCCCTGAAAGGAGCAATAGCTTACATGGATGTGCTTTATTTAAGTAAGATTTATAAAGTGTAATGCTGTTCTGAAAAGAAAAGAGAGGAAAATAGGATGGTAGGTCTCCAAGTTGATTCTCTTGGTGACTCAGATCAGATATGCCCTCCTTGCAGAGGAAAATGAGGGGAAGGTTCTCCACTCACCTTCATCTGTGGTCAGATTGTTTGTTGTATACTATGGTCATTAATTCTGCCTGATTTTGCCCAGGGAAAACAAACAGCCATTTATTAAAGAATTATTCTGATAATGCAGTAAAGGACTAAAATTCAGCTTTCTACCTATTAGAGCAGGGGCAATACACCACGGTGAGCATTAACAAAAAGTGAGTGAGTATATACTGGTATGGTACAGTGATCAGCAGTTAGCACTCTCAGCATATATGGGATCTGATGAAAAAAATGTTATTTTCCTCAGCCATGTTCCCAGGCACACTGGAATTATATATTAATTTCAGAAAATCTTCAGTTTACGTTGTGGGTTTTCTTTTCTAGGAGGTGTCTTTGTCTCCTTGCTGTGTTTCACACTTTGCATGTGCCTGTATCCCAATGCACAAAACAGATGGAAGGCTGAGTCCAGATGTCATTAGCTATCTGTGTTTGGCAGGAGCACTTTTGATATAACCCATTAAATTTGGGTGGCTCATTCACCAAACAGATGGTGGTGGCTCATGCACCAAAACATCCCATGCTTTTTCTTGCAGGAAGTGACCAATGCTAAGCAGCTCAAGTCTCACAATGCCACCACAATGCCATCATACCAGTGACAGGTTTGGCACTAGACCAGCTGGCTGGGCCTGAGCCTGGTTTCATTCTGCATCCACAAAAGAAGAGCTAAACCAGGCAAGAAGAAAATTCTGGCACTCAGGGCTGGCAAGAACCATAGCATTATTTATTATTTCATGCATTTTCTATCTTCTGCTCATACAGTCAGTTCAGATCACTTTTGTCTTCCAGAGATAAATTAAAGCCCACAATGGGCTTCAGACCAAATTTGATGAAAAGCTGCTTAAACAGAGCATGAATTTTCCCCTCTACCTTTGCTCTGATTTAAGGAAGCATGCATGCCAGATCATTTCTCCTGAGGTAGCCAAGCATTAATTAATTACATAAAAGCATTTGTGAACCTGTTAAAACTATCTATTAGATGAGCAGTGCTGCTATCTCCACCATCTCTCTAAACGTTTTAATTAATTTGGGGGAATTTACACATGCACATTGTCTGCCAAATTCAACAAAACTTGCTTTACAAACTAATAATAGCATTTGCTTTCACTGTGGAGTTATGCAAGCTCTGTATGTGCATGCAAGTGGAGGGTGCTGGCCACAGCACACAGCAGGGTGCTGCTCAGTGATTTACCAAGAAACCAATGTTCTCATCAATATTAGCTTCATATTTCTGTCAGTAGAGATGCACCATGCATGAAAATGTGTGTGCAGAATCTGACAAGATCAACCCATCAAAAATAGTCCTTTTTGTTCTTTTTTTTTTCTACAGGCTGAGAAAAAGTGCAATTTGTTTTCTCAGAGTGATGCAGAACTGTCAGTGAGGCCTCAGTGGTTTGTGCTGTCCTGTTTTCCTGCTGCCAGTTTCACACTGCATTCAGAAAACAGAACTGTAATGGCTCGCTGCTGCCCATGAACGGCTGGTGCATGATTTTTAAAGGAAAATTACTGCCCTTTTTGGCAGACTTTGAGAGGATAACTCATTAATTAGGCAGCTCAAAAAGCAAAATAAAACCCTAATCACCTTCAGTGAATTAGCACACAGGGGGAGAAACAAAGCCTGCATAAATGTGAAGAAACTTCACTGAGCAGGGCAATGTCAGTTCAGACAGCATCCCAGACAAGTCCTGATCCTCTACTGCTCCAATGGCATTCTCCTCTAGCACCTGGACTAGACAGCATAAAAGCACTCACCATGGGAATTCCCCATGCACCATCACAGGTGTCTATGCCAAGTTTCATCACCTGCCCCACAGTCCTCATGCCTAGATGGGAGGAGAGAGAGCAGTCCTGGAGCATCCCAGGGGCCCTGGCAGCCACAGCCCCTCGGTGTCTCACAGCCTTCCACGAATCTGTCCTCACCCCACCTCTGCTGGCTATGGGGAAGGCATTCCCAGCAGCATTGAGACACTCAGATAAGCATCTGGTCCTGCATCTTCAAAGGTGCTGAGGCTGTGCTGCACTGCAGCTGGAGCTGAAGTGCTCCTACATTTGGGGTTTTCTCCAGTTTAACTACATCACTCCAAATCCATTAAACAAACTGATACAACTTTTCTTGTATAGACAAGACCTTAATCTCTTCATTTAATCTGTTCTTGCTATTGTTCCTCCTGGCCTGGGCCTCTCCACAGCCCAGAGCACTGAGGTGCTCAGCTTCCAGGGAATGAGCTGGGATCTACCCTGTGAATTCATTTCCACTTGTGGCTGGTATTGGGCTTGCACTCCAGCTCCCTCAGGCAATATTTGTTCCGACAACTTTTCCAGCCCATTATACATTCAAAATGCATCTCCTTAATTTATCTCCTTCCCTTGATGCTATCTTTCCCACGTTCCTTGGTGATTTCTCTGTCATGACAACCACTTTTGACAAAGTTCTGCTCTATCCAGCTGCAGCAGGCACAATGAGGTTTGGTGCACCACACCATAGGTCTGTCAGATTGCATCTCCTGTCTTTGACAGGCCCTTCAAACCCAGTTTTTAGAGAAATGTGGGAAATCCCATCACCAGTCAGAGAGTCATTGGTGCTTCACTGCCTGCCTAGCACTGCCTGCTTGCTGCTGAGGGCATCTGCATGGTTCCCACACAGATCTACTGCTGATCTACTGCACTGGGCAGCTCTGTCCTTCATGACAAACCCACAACTGCTTCTGCACACAATATTGTGCCATTCCAAGCAAGGACTGGCTTAGTTTCCCCTTTTTCCTCACAATTGCTCACTCTACCCAGACCCTTGCTGTCCCTTGCAAACCAGTGAGCTCCTACTCCAACCCAACCTTTACCCTGTAGCCCCTTCAAATAAACCCCAATGCAGAAAAAAAAAAGAAAAA
>VXBI01014101.1:130665-248031 GCA_013397375.1 Toxostoma redivivum
AAAAAAAGAAAATAACAGACCCTGAAAGAAGCAGGAGCCCAGAAACAGTGTTTTGGGAACATTGACCTTCTGGTATTGCCTGCCTGACTGGGGGAAATTGCTGCAAGAAGAAGTTGGTATTTAGTTGCCTTAGCTTGAAGTCCTATGCTCCCAAGCCTGTTGACCAGGTAATGTTTGAGCAGATGACTCTGACTGTATTAGAATGAGGTCAGGGTCCTGTTGGAGGTACCACTCCCGGTGTTCACCTAGCTGTGCCCTGCTCTGACCTCAACATGGATAAACCAGAGGAGACAGCAAGTGGGAGTCAGCATTTGGCTGGGGTCAGAGGCTGGCCTGGTGGGAGGTAGCTGCTGTGTTTTATAGAATCTCTGTCATGGAGGCTCCTGACCAGGTCTTCTAAGCCTAGATTATTACAAAAAAGTAATAACCAGAACCATAATCTTAAAATCAGTCTGTATTTATGCAAACCCCTTGCTTTCCTAGCCTGCCTCAGTTCCTTTGGAATGTTTCCCACACAGTACCCACAATTACATGTGCAGATGATATCTTCTGAGAGACAAGAAGAAATGTTTTCCACTTAAACAAGATTTGGAAATCAATTTGAAAATTTTCTGCCAGATGGTCCCCAAATCTCACAAGGCCTCCAATATAGGGCACAAAAGTACAACTCTCTGTTAATAAAGGTGGCTCTTAACATCCCACAGGCAACATATTGCAGTACTCAGGATTGTGCAGATGTTGTTTGTCACCTGCAGAACCTCTGCAATCCCCAGCAGTGACCCATTTTGGTTGCCTAGAAAAGTAACAGCACGTGACAATGCTCACCCACTTCTGGGTGTGTGTGTGTGTGCTGGGTCACATCCCTTCCTCACACTGTTCCCTGACAGTCGGTATTTCACTTAGCATCAATGACACCAACTCCTCACCCATGTGAATGTGCATCTGTGCTTGACATACCATGTAAGAAGAAAATACCAGAAGGGAAATTTGAGCAGACACATCTGCAGGATGTGCAAATCAAGCACAGAAATGAGGAATTTGGCAAGTCTCTCAGGAAATGATGGTAGTGATTTTTTTTCATCTCATGCCTTTTACTTGTTCAGCCGGGACACTATTTCCTATTTCAAGACATTTCCACACTGCATATCTGCTGGGAATGTAAACACAATCCAGGATTCAGCTACTGCTTTTTCAGGAGAGAAACATCTGCTTCCAATGTTACCACTCGCCAGAGCCCACATGGGGAAACATTTAGGGGAGGAGCAACACAGCCTGACATGAGCTGGATGAACCACAGCTCCATGTTGAGTTCATGCTGTGTGAGCAGGACAGGCAAGCTCTCCCTCTCCTTATCTTACTTTCCATCCCATGCAGTTGGAGAATTAGGCTTGGAAAACTCCTCTGGATGACCTCTGATGTAGTCATGTTTGGTTGCTTCCTCCTGCAAGCAAGGCATTGCTGTGGTCCTGTGGATCTCTGTGTCTGGAAAAGGGTTCACACCCTCCTGCTATGGAAAACACAAGGCACATGGAGGAGAGGTGTGTGGGGGCCAGAGGGGAGAAGTTGGGGTGCAGTGGCTCTGGGACCAGAAACAGAGCCAAGGCTTGCAAATGGCAAAAAGGGGAGTGAATGTCCAAAGCATGGGGGAAAAATAAGTGTCAGGAGCTGCTCATCACTCAGGGTGCTGGAAAACATTGTGGTTAGTGATGCAATGGGCGAGGATGTAATTTTTCCCATAGGAATTAATAGAACTGAGAGTGGAATGAATGCATGCAGGGACTTACAAGAAGTGCACAGGGATGGTATCTATGGGGAGGAGGATGAAGACAATAGGGATAGAACCATCAAATAAAGGTTTTCAGAGGCTGACTTTTAGGAACAGAAAGGTCTCACCTGCTCTTCCCATGAGGCTGACAACTTAATGTGCATCCTCTTGTGGGAGATATTATCCTATCTCTCCCGAATGATTACTTATTTGTTTTTGTCATTATCGTCCTCAGGTAAATAAATCCCAGGAAAGCCAATCAGGTGCAAGAGATGAGTAAACAGATCAGTGATGAAAATTAGCAGAGACTCATGGAAGTTGAGCCTCAAAAACTGCAGAGGGGCCAGGCAGCAGAGCATTGCAGTGCTTCCCAGCCTGCCTTCCCCTCTGCATGGACCTGTTTTCCATATAGAACACCAGGTTTCCCAGGCCCTCAGCATCCCACACTGGTTACTCCTTCAAGGTGGCAGCAAGTGAATGAAGGATGGCAGAAAAATCTTTCTGCCTTCACAGGATAGTGATGAAGAGTGAAGATCCTTGTTCTTGATGTCCCCCACAGCTGTTGTACAAGGGGCACTTTGTAGCTAGCACCACAGTTAAAACCTGTATCATACATCAGGAGGAGTACAGGCTGTGCAGCTACTTAGATTTTTTGCTTTGGTTTACAGCTTTCCCCATTAATATCATCTCACTTGGTGCTCCCTGCACTATGCCTCACTACGGCATGATGCTGTCAAAGCACTTTGCTGTCCTCTTTAAAGTCTGTCTCACAGTGTAGACATTTGACCCCTTCCCTGACATTACATCTCTGCTGCATTTTCTGCTTCTGCAGAGTCATACACTTTGCCCAGTGCAAAGCTGTGTAGGGATGTGGTAACTTCACACCACTTGAAGGTTTGGCCCTAAAAATCCACCCAAAAGGGCTGTTGAATTTGAAAAAAATTCCAAGATTGCTGTTTAAGCTGTCCTCCTTCCCCAATGCCAGGTCAGTGTATGGGTAACTCTTTTGCTTCGTGCTGCCCTCTCCACGGTGAATGGAGAAGGTTGTCTCTTCTCCATGGTCTAATTCTGCCTTATTGGATTCTGGCACTGAGCTGGGTTAAGGAAAACATAGAATAAATTAGGGCTGGTGTTCCTATAGACAAATTAATGATGGGCTTATACAAGAAATTTCTGCCATTTACTATTACCTAGCAGATGGCACCATGCCTTGCCACCTTAGCCAGAGCACACTGACTCTCCAGCTGACAGATCTTGCAGCCAGGCACCCTAAATTTAAACTAGCATCAATGCCTGTTGCATGGTCACCTCTGGCCACAGCCCAACTGAGTATCCCACAGATCATGCCTGCACTATCTCAGACACCATGGAAACTGGGACTTGGGGGTCACTGCTCCAGGCCCTTAATGAAGTGGTCTTAAATAAGTTCTGGAGTTAAAAACTTAACACAGCATTTCACACAGAGAACCCTAATACATCCAGTTAATTACCCACACAATAATAAAACTGCGGTAATTAGAAGATCAGATAATGGTGTCTGGGAAACACCAGAGCAACTACAGCAGAAATATTGGTTTAGTAATGAATGCATGTTAAGTACCCTTAAATACCCTATTAACAGCTGGGATGTGATTCCCAGCACCAGACTCAATGTGCTAACAGCAACAAAACACATGGAGCTCTAAGGTGAAATAGATATTTTTGTACCTTTTTTTTTTTTTTTTTAATTAGTGCAATGAAATCTCACAGAGAAGGGTTTTTCACATCTATTTTTCAGCATGAAAGAGTTTAAATTTTTCAACATGGTGAAAATCACTCTGAGTGAGTTATGCTCCTCATTGTTATTTAACTTTACCTTCTCAAGAGATGTGAGGAGAGCCCAAAGGGCCCTGAAAACCAGGGCAAGGAAGAGGAGAGGATGTGGCACCATTGCAGGAAGTTGCCTTTAAAAAGTCATCAAATAGAAAATGCCATAGTAGAAAGATCTTGCACTTTGACTTTGTTCTCAGCTCAGAAATCTTCTGGAGAAATAGCAGTAGGGAAATACATGAAGTGGGTAGGAATGAATCAAATACTTTACCTAGTGGAGGAGTATGGCACATCCTCTAACAGAGACCAGCTGTTGGAGCAGTTGCTTTTTCTGGAACACCTGGATTCACATCTGCTGGAACAGTGAGCTAAACTCAGGCAATTACAAATCTCTTCTTGAAGCTTTGGCTGGACTACTGTAGGAAATTCAGGAAAACAAAGTCCTTCCTGTCAAGAGGTCTGTATTGATAAGAGCAACATTTAGAGTAAGTAATCTATGGCTAAACCAAAACCATAGCTGCATCACTGGTTTTAAACCTCCTTAAATAAAACCAAAGGAAAGAAAGGGGTAGGAACAGCAACCACTGAAGCAAATTGAGGCGTTATCCATCTCTGGAAAAGTTACAAAAATTATTCATCACAACAGCCAAAGCCACTCCTGCAGACAGATTTCCGTCTCCAGCTTGCCCCAGCTCCCAGCATGTCTGGCCACAGATGGGTGAGCTCCTGCTATGAAGGACAACCTACTCTGCGTGGTTCCATTTTGCTGAATGTGATGCCCTTAAAACTTGTCTGTCAGAGGAGGAATTACTCTTTAAGTAACTTGCTGGCTGCTGGACAGCCCTCTGGCCAGATCTAGCACTATGGCAGTGCTGGGTAAGTGTCTGAAAAGCACAGCTCAGTTTTTTACCCAAATACTCTATAGATTCTGAAGAGGTTCAGAAACCACACAAAGAAACAAGCTGAAGAAACTTCACACAGTTCAGGACAAAACTGTAAGTCTATCATTGAAGAGGTTGGACCATGGCAAAGGATTTTGGAATTGTGTTCACCAGACAAATTCACTCTAAGGAAGGGATGCAGCCAGGAGTGTGCCTTTACAGCCCTACATGCACGACCACGACTCAGGTCTTTATATTGCAGAGAGTTCAACTGTCACTCCCTGGAGAAACATTTTGTCTTTTTGTCCAAAGCCTTTTATTAAATTACCAAGATCTTTGCAGCTGGGAAAAAGAGTTCATTGTGACTGTTCCTGAAAGCTTGTGAAACCTAGGAAATGCTGAACAGCCTTTCTTCAGCAACTGTAGGTACTGCCTATGGATTAAAATAGGAACATAATCTAGGGAGTCATTTAGGGTTTTTCTTAAATTACTGAAAGTTGTGGATTGCCAAGTGCTCGCTCTGCTCCGGACATACTTTGATAGCCAACTGGCAAAATATTAGGATTATGGGATAGGGATCAAGCTATTTAATCATTAGCACCTTGTGTCTCCAGCCCATGATTCTAAAGGTAACATCAGTCAGTACTTAATTAAAAAGTGATACAATTTCAAACTTGTTAGCTAGTGTTTTGGTTTGGGTGAGACTGAAGAAAGGGTACTTTCCAACTAAAGATTTCTTCTGCTCAGCAGATTTCTGTCCAGAATATTTTGTCTACTGTAACATTTTTATGAGAGGCTACTGAACTAAAAATGGGCTTTGGACAAAGCAGCAGCATTTATGTATCTGTGAGGGTTACCTATAAATGGATCCAACACTTCAAGTTGTGACCTGATGGGCACCCTGTGATTACCCCAGGGATTTCTCCTTGCAGAGCTCATGAACTCAGCCTGGTCAGATGCATCCATGGCATTGCCAAGCCTCTGTCACCCATGTCTCCTAGACCAAAGATGATCTTTGCAAGTCAAAGCCAACCCTTCATTTTGGACTGAAACATACCTACATAGTATATCAAGTGTTTTATTTTCCTGATGTTGCTACAGAAGAATGAAAATGGTAATTCCAACAAAGAATAAAGCAGCAGGATTAGTTCTGCTTCTTGAAAACTGTAGTCCCCAGGCAGCTCTGGGAGGTCTGAGAAGAAGACACCAGCCCCAGTAAAAGGTGAAGGGACAGCTTAATAGTACCAGTCCAGCCACATCACTGCAGTCTCTTCAAGATGAAAGATTTCATGAGGTATGGGACACTGCCCTTAGCTCAGTGAACACCTGGGAGAAACTGAACATAGAACCACATATATACACCTACATATACATACATATATACACACATATATGCGTGTGTCTGTGTCTTGTCTGCCCCATGTGTTTTTTTCATATCACAGTATACACTGAATATCTGCCTACAGTCTTTACAATGTTTGTTATGTCTCTTTCACACATCCCTAAACATGTGAAATTCAAAGCTAGGGCTGGAGCTTCCACTAGCCTGAAGCAGCTGGGCTCCTACCTAGGAAAAGGTTGTAGTAAGTAGGAAATACAGTGTTTAGTCCCAATTCTAAAGTGAGCGAAGAAAAAGATATTGTTGCAGGTTCCTTAGAACAAGGAAAACATAACAGTCCAGCCCAGAGAATCCAAATACAAGGGCCCCAAACCCATCAAAAGAGATTTTCCAGGCCTATATTCCAGTAACACTGGGAGACAAAGTGCTAGCACACGGTCCCAGGCACCAGACCTTGGGTATGCACCCATCCTCAGGAGAGAGGCAGCAACTCAGAAAGTCCTGTGCCCAGCATTTAATTTTGGCTGGCTTTGGAAGCCTCTGGCACAGCCATGGGGCTTTCTGCATCTCTGTCTAGCAGTATTGACCCTACTGACCGCGTGGGGCTGGATATCTGCACCCGGCTGCCTTTGCAGGGCTGTGGCAAGATTGTAGCAGCAAAGGGACGTGAGCCAGACGCCTGCCTGATCTATCCCACCCCTCTTTTGGATTTGCTACATTTTTCTGGTGCCAGGAGGAAATAATCCAACCAAAATTTGCTCATCAGCGAGCAGTTTACCTCAGTGAAATGTCAAGAGCCAAGGCAGGCTCTTGGCCAAGGCAATATCAACTTCTGTACAGCAGCCCTAGGAGTCACAAAGCACAGCACAGGAAGTGATCTCTCCTGAACTTGCAAGTACAGAACAAGTTAGCCATTCCCATTAGCTAAACAGGATTAGTTCAGTGGAATAATTTATCAGGTAAGTACCATCCACCCATTCTTCATTGATTTACCCATTGTCAGGGAACTCCACTGTTTCCAGATGGATGTGTGATCATGGCACCACTTCCCACTCTGAAGTCATGTGCCTTGCCTGTTACCCCAACACTAAACCTAAGGCACAAATCTTTCTAATTCATTGCATTTCTGACAGATGCCTGAGGTACTGCCAACAGCTGCATGGGACTGGGCTTTGGTAGTAATATTCTTCCAGTGTTACCCTCCTCAAATGAGGCTTGCCTCTTGCTATGTCAGATAAAACTAGATTACCGAGAAAGAAATAACACTGTACATGACCATACCTTTGTCAGAAGTTACTGCACTTTTGTTTTGCAAAACCTAAGGTAGCTTTCAAGCTGCTTCTGGTACAACAGAACTTGCTGCTGCTGGAGCCTGATGTAGGCTCATGGGTTATGATACAAGCTGGCAAAGAAATGTAAAGCAATAAAAAAGATTAGTAGTCGTAAGGCACTAAGCAGCAGAGTTTAAAGTCTTTTTAAGCTGTCCCATTATGGTTGTTTTATTTGAAAGCCATTTACTGAAGATGAGCATTTCCTCTCTATTTTGTGCTCCTTCTCAGATTATCATCTCACTACCATGGTTTGCACTGCTTGCCTGCATATGTGATGTGACAGAGCACATCTTTCAGGGCTATACCATCTGCACCAAAGAGGCAACTTGGAAGTTCAGAGCTGAGCTGATAGTTTGCATGGTTAGTCCTGCCTGGAGCCACAGCTGCCCTGCATTCCCCCTTCTGAGTCACACCAGGGCCTCCACAGCCAATAGCACCATGTGAAAGACTGCAACCTGCTGAAGAGGTGAACGGTCAGGTAATAATGTGGCACAAGAACTAAAAGCCTGCACTTAGTAGGTATCCCAGCACTTGTCAACTGTCTCAAAGGGAATCCTTGGCAAAGGTTATATAATCTGGCCCAGTATTTCTGGGGTCTTCTGCTATGGGTGCTGCTGACTTGGTCTTATATTAGAATATATGTGGAGTATTCCCATGCAGCCTTTCACACAGACATGAGTGACTTCTGTTCCTTCTCTGAGTGAAGCCAAAGCAAACCAGGTGGAGCTGAGGCTATGCAATGGCAGAAAGCTCAGGAACACTGTGACCACAGTGACTTGGCTTCTCTTTAGGCATTGGTTTGGCTAGTGACAAGGGAGCTTTTCCATGTCACATCAATCTGCAAAAGATTTATATTCCCTTGGACTCAGATCCTCAGAGAGCCAGGATCATGTGCTTAGTGGAGGGTTTTCTGATCTGCCAAGTGCTTTGGTTTGTGGCTGTTCAGGCCTCTGAGACAAAGGCATCTCTTTGTGAGTTTGCAAATACAGAGACCCCTCTCTAAAACACTCGTGAGGGTATTTTCTGCTGAGTACTGTTTTGGGGTAAGCAGGGACAAGTCTGAGTCTAAGGGCCCTGCAGGAAAAAGGCTCAGCTACACTTCCACATGCAGAGGGGCTCTCCAGTGGTTGTAACCATGACAGTATAGCACACAATAAGAAAATAATCTTGTAAGCAAGACACATAATTTTGAGGTCTAAATCAAATTCAATCTAGAAGTCTGTAAGCATCTAACTGTCTAGATGACAGCATTACATAAAAGAAGCCTCAACATACACTTTTAATTATTTTGCAGTTCAGTAGCAACTGGAAACCTCAGTGGAGTCATGCTCCAGCATGCCAAGCACTATATTAACAAATGTCACGGGCTGGTCCTTACCCCAGAGAACCCAGTGTGCACAGACAAGACATATTTTAAGAAGGAAGCTGAGATGTAGAGACAGATGACATGACTGCCCCAAGGCCAAACAGTAGGTGGTTGGTGGGGCAGAGATTTCCAGCATCACACTGCTTTCAGGCCTCAAAAGTCCTGGCTTTGTGCACCATCAATTGGCAGTGGTCAACCACAAAGCCCTGTTTAGTACCTGAAATTCAAATTATTCTTTTGCCTCATATTCCAGTACTTTTTTTGAGGAGATAAGAGATCTTTTAATATTTTTTTTTCTCATAGTCTCGATTTTTTAGTGTGGGGTTTTTTGTTGTTTTTGTTTGCTTGTTTGTTTGTTTTGGGTAAGGGGGTTTCTGTAACTGCTTATAGACACACACACACATAAAAAATTATCTAGGTATCTAGCTCTCTCCTCTTCACGCCATTGGGTGCACATCCCCCATGTGGTGAAAATACAGGCATTCATCAAGAAGCAACATTTGTCTGTCCACTCCCAGAATGAGACACCGGAACCTCTGTCCTGTGTCTCAGTGCATAAATACACTCCAGGCTGACTATGTACCATGCACTGGGCAGAAGCACATGGTTTTTTTAACTTTACCATAAAGTGCGTAAGACCTTTCAGAACAGAGCAGACTTAAAGATAGTCAAAAGAATTGCAAAGAAACTCCATGCCCAGCTTCAAAAACCTGATGGAAAACATATCAGCCAGGTACAGGTGACTTGGAGACCACCTACCTTGTCCATCACAGGGTGTCTTGAGCTTTCTGCATGCTGGTAACATTGCACCAGCCACAGACAGAACAGGAGGCAGAATGAAGCAGGGAGCTTTCCCAGGAAATGCAGGAATGCAGCAGCATCCATCCTCCAGTCATTTCAGCCCATTAAATAATTTATCTTCTGGTAATTGCTGTTTAAGGAAGACTGTCCTTGAAAAACAGCTGTGATCTAGAGCCCTTTAAGGATTCTCAGTCTCTGGGTTCAGAGTCACGAGTCAGAGCCTCACATTACACCAAGCTCACTGCCAAGGCATCAACAGGGCATGAATTCAGTGCATTTCAAAGTACTGGTCCAGCTCTTTGTAGAGCTCTATGGCTTATGCCAGGGCTTGGACAGCAAGAATCACCCCTCCATGTGGAACATAAAATAGTGTTTTATAAGAGTGTGAGGATATATATTAGTGACACTCCACAGCTCAAACACACCAAAAAAATATTGGCTTTCTTTGGACATAAACACAGTTGAAGCTTACTCCCTCAGTAGCTACTAATGATACACTTGGCTTTCTAGCCATGTTCTGGAATAAAGGAGTGTTATTCATTACCTACAATCAATGTATTCATTACATTATGTGGGACCTGGATGATTCTGTTGTTAATTTTCAATTAAATAAAAAATGTGTTTATTGCAGAATTTAGTAAGTTAAATGGGTTTCTTATGTACATTAAATGCTCTTCCAAGAGTCATTCCTCTGTTCTTGCAATATCCGTATGGACAGCAAACATGAGGAATTGCTTACACAAGAATGTAGATGAAGGACAGGTCTTTAGCACTGTAGCTAACAGCCAACCACCTAAAATAACCCATAATCCTCATTAGACTGGACAGATTTACAGAGGTGAAGATGCCAAAGTAGCTTGTGGAGTACCTTGCTAATACCAGGCATGACACTGGAGAAATGCCTCACGTGTTGCTTGTTTCAGCAAGTAGAAACTGCAACCTATTTTCCAGGTTGAGGAAAGATGGAGACCAATTGGAGGGGGACTTGAGTCACCACAATAACAATCTCAAAGGGGACAAAGGAAATAAAGCTAAATAAAGGTGGTGAAATTAATTTTATCTCTTGTTAACTATATTATTTTAACACAAAATTGCTGAATATGATTGCTACTAGATAAGAAATGACAGTTCTTTAGTCTGTAGGTCCAAATTCACTTCAACATAGGCAGAAGCACTGAAAACAGCACCAGTGACAACTAAGAGGAAAAAAAGAGCCAAAATAACTGCTGTATGTATCAGCTTACATAATAAAGAAAAGTCTTACAGCTTTGTTTGTTATAGACTTTTTTGCAACAGAATGGAACATGACATATAAAGCAACAGCTGTACTGAATGCAGGACAGTTGTAGGGCAAAATTCATTTTGCCTTGATTCCTGACTGCCTTAAACAGGCACACTGACTGGGAAAATGGGGACTAGGATCTCAGGTAGAACATTTCCTGGAAAAATTTGGGTTGCTCTACCCTGAATTTTTCACCCCATTTACCAGATAGCCCAGGCACAGACACTGAGGAAAACCATTACTATCTTTTGAACTCAGAGTTTAGAATATTTCTGGTTCAAATCTGCTGTCTCAGCACAAGACTTTAAAGTGGAGGTCTGCCATCACAAAATGAACTCTAAGGTACCCTGGTGTGAATAACCTCAGTGTTTCCTGTTTGCAGAAACAGGAACCAGTGCCTGAAATTACTTGTTCAGGAATAGAAGATTGGGTTTTATCCTGTGCATTAATCATTACTTTATAAAAAGCAAAAGATCCAACATGAGAGACAGAGTGCTTGCAACACCTTTCTCCAGCTCCCTCAAGAGTATTCTACTGCATTCCTTGTGGCTGGGGCGATGTCCTTGGGAGGATGTGCAGTCCCAGATTCCCTCAGGCAGAGGAGTCAGTCGAGCCCCAGGTGTCCCATATCCCAGCCCCAACCATCTAACTACTCATTACAGCCAGCAGCCATGTGCTGGGCTGTATTACCTGAGCCTAATCTTGCAAAGAACCTTTAGCTCCTCAAACAAAGCAGCTCTTTGTGGATGTCAAAGCATCAGTTCTTCCCAAAAGGTTAAACAGGGCCTTGACTCCTTCAATTACTTGGCTTGGAGACAATGAGCTTTCACAGGCTAAGCAAAGCTCTGCATGTGAGAACAGCTGAGCTGACATGTATTTAGTATGTTGCTGGCTTCTCCTCCCAGAGGCTTTGATCAATGTTCAGAGAGCAGGTAAAATGCACAGCCCATGCCCAGATGCCAGTGGCAGTTCCAACAAGACACCCTGGCAAGAAAATCTTCTGATCGGATAAAAATGGGAGGTCTGTGATCCAAATAATGAATGCCACACAAATGCTCCCATCTGCTGATCTAATGAACTCTGCTGATGGATCCTCAATGAGATTTTCTTTTGGTTTTACACCAAAGTAACGTATTTTCTCCATTTTTAATGCCAAGACACTAAAGTTTAGAGTAACTTGGTGAAAGCCACAGAGCAAATCTGCTATGCCAGAAAAGAACTTCAAACTTTCAGCTCCTATTTGTTGTTTCCCTGTGTTTTCCTCCCTTGGTCTTACTACTTCTTGGTGCACTAAGAGCAGGGACTCCTGTGAAGCTACTAGGAAATATGACTGGAGACCACTCTACTCCAGTGCCACCTGTCTAATCAAGTCCATCTCCTGTGTCCCTTGAGAGCACTGGAATGCACAGGGTGACCTTGGGGGTACAGATAGCCCTAAGAGATGTCTCCTGGGGTATTGAATGATCAGTCCTATTTCAGGTCATGCTTTATTTTACAAAGCCACCTTTAGGATTTAGAAAAACTGGGTGCAGACACTGGACATAGCAAGAGGCACAAAGGGGACAGTAATACCAGCAAATAAAATGGGCCCAGGCCAATTCTCTGATCCTAGGGACAATGACCTGCCAGAACAGATCTGTCCAGTTCAGCTTTTTGCAGCAGGGTGGCAACATCTGAACTACTTAGTGAGACTGAGTCCAAGATAATTCCCAAGCTGTGGGATGAACAATGCCTAAAAGTCCAAGCTGACTTAGGTCCAAACCTATTTAGGTCGATGCTAGGCACAGCAGCAGGTCAAGAAGACTCCACAGACACCCCATGAGCTGCAGTAACAAGCCTTCTTCATCAGTGGAGAGGGTGTCTAGTCCACCTCTGAGTGCACACACAGGCTGAGAACAGGGCTATCTCTGCCAGAAAAAGGCATTTTCATTGCCAGAGTGTCTCACAACAGCACCCTCTTACTCTCAGCAGCCAGATCTGTGATCCGCCAGCAGAAGGAATACTCTTACACCAGAATCCCCAGCCTGCTATTCCCAAAGTCACACAGATTATAACATAGCAGTGCTGACTTTTCAAATCCTTATGGCTGAAGATGATCTAAGGTTGTTTGTATGGTCTTGTCCAGCATCAGAGCCTTGGAAATGGTCAGCTGCAGAAAACCAACACCTGCACCCTGAAGAGTCAGTGCTATCCTCAAATGGCATAGCTGACAAAAAGGGAGGGTTTGCTTGTGCCCTCACTGCTGGGGCACTGATCTGTCTTTTCTGGTTCATGAAAAGCACTGAATCAATTTTTCTTTTGCAAAAAGAACTGTTGCAGCAACAACACGGGAAATAACATTACAAGGAGAAAATCCAGGCGGGACAGATTCATCAAAAGGCTCAAGGCGTCTTGGTAGAGATCAGGTTGAGAGCAGGTTAAGCTCAGTTGTGGTGGCAAATGGGATTGGATTGATATGAACATGAATAAATTGTATCAAACCTACTAGAAAGCTACTGAAGAGCATCCTGTTTCTATTTCATAGAGGCCTATGAATCCAATTCATAGCCAAATTAGCAATCCAGACAGTGAACTACCCATCCAGACCAGAAGCTGTGGTCTTCTGTGTTTTATCTTTAAACACAGCAGGAGCTCTGTCTTGCCTTCAGACTATCCCAGATCTCTGGGGCTGAGCATGAGGAGGCAAGAACAGGAAGTAAGGAAATGTACCGTGAAAAATATAAAGCATGTTTAGTCTTGTGGACTGGCAGTGGAAAAGAGATCATAAAAGAACATAACCAAAGCGCACTGACAAAAAGGAAGCAGTTGACCTTGAAAAGATAAATAGATGTGAAAGTATCTGAAATTTATGACGTCTTTCTGCTGCTTTATAACATATGAACCAAAGTGAATAATGATTTTACTTCCTATCTTTCTTAAAACCAATTCTCCCTAGTTTTATTTGGCACATTCTTAAATAGATAGGACAAGATCTGAGATTTTACCAAAAGGTTGAATAAGTAATTTACCCTTTAATATGAAAGAGGGTAAAAGAAAGGCAAAAAACCATATCTATTCTCAAATTTCTTCGCCAGTCTTGCAGACTGGTTTAGAAAATGACTTAAGCAAAACCATGTTCAAAATCATTTCAACAACCCAATCAATTTGACAATATCAACAAGCTTTAAACTATAGTAGTTAAATCAGTGCAAAACTGCGTGTGGAAGATGCTTCAGAGCTCCTATAAAAAATATTCCCGGTTTTTCAGCAAACTTCTGACATATGCACATAGAAGAGCCATTGAAAACATGGGTTTAAGCAAGCCAAACCAGAACTGTTAACAGCTAAGACAGAGCCACTCCCTAACTACGAACTGCAAAACCAGTTCCCTTTAGAAAGATGAGGAGCATTTCCAGAAGAGACAGCCTCTCCTAGCTGGCCATCTCTCTCTCTGAGACTCTGTTGGAAAATTTGTCCACTTGTGCTCCTCAAAGAGCAGCAGAGGCTGCTGCAGGTGGGCTGGCTAGCTGGGACATCAAACTGCCTGCTGGAGCAGCTAAGAGGAGTAACCTGTAATGCTGGATGGAGCTGATGACTGGGCAGCTAAAGCACCCAAAGAGTCTCGATCAAGATTCAGTGAAATACACCCACCACTTCATTCAAATAGGCAGGCCAAATCCAACTCCTCAGTTAAAATGCTTGCATTTATGGAGCCCTCTAAGCTTAGTTGATCAGTTCCTAGGAAGTTTCAGAAGAAACTCAAGTTTATAAACTGATGACTTATACTCTGCAGAACAGCTGTCTTGAAAAGAGTACCAACAGCTCTGACTGGCTGAGAATATGGCCTTGGAGAAGTCCAGTGCTGGTCCCAAAGATCCTGTGATCCCTCAGCCAAAATTGCTTATGCACCTTCCCTTCTGGCTCTTTGTTCTGAGGTCCAGTCATGTCTCTGCAGTAAAGCCTTTCCCCATCCCAATTTAGTTCAGCACTGTTTTAGTGAATGGGTCCCTGCTTAAAAACACCTTCCACTGATTGAAAAACATGGATGAAAAAATCCAAATCAAAACTACTAACTGTGAAATTCCAATATCATCTGAGGCTTCCAGGTAATTCTCTGAGGTGTTCTCACCTTCTCTCCATGTCCTCAGTGGCGGAGCAAAGACAATGGAGAAAAACCAGCCAAGTGGTCTCCAGGTTGATCGCTTGGCACTTCTGGAGGTCTGTTCCTGAGAGCAATCTGACCCTAAACAGGTGTTTTTAAACAGATTACCAGGTGCTGTGCTTGTCAGTGATGGCCATGATGCAGGACTGTACTGTCACAGCAGCCTTGTACCCACCATGAGAAAGGACTTCTCTTCATAGACAAAGTTGCCCACACACAGATCACCGAAAGTTAGACACAGCAGGGTAAAATCTCTCCTTGTTTTCAGGCTGAATGCTTCAAAAATCACTCTAATTACAAAAAGTTGAACTTTGTGTGTGTTTAAGAGACATCTCAAGAAAAATAAGAACGCTCAAAACAAGAAAAATCAAACTTGGAAGACTTCTGCCACTGTGACACCTTTACCACCATCAAACAGGATCCCCATGTGCCACAGCCTATCAGCTTCTCACATTTGTTGCTTGTTAAATTCTTACAAACATTTTCTTCACAGTTAAGCCACAATATAAAATTTTTTCTCTTCTGAAACAGGGAATTGCTCCTGTCCCTAAAACTGAACAAAATGAAGCAGATTTTAAGTGACTTTCAAAATCACACAGGAAAGTGCAGGTAGAAGCTGTTCAGTTCTACTAGTCCAGTGGTCTAACTGTAAGACCATCCTCCTTCTAGACACTCTGCTTTAACAGAATGCTAATGAAGAGGTTTCCAGTGGTCCTGTGTCCCACATTGTCTGCTCTACAAGGCAGGAAGCACCACTGTTATTCTGCATTGGGCAATGCCCATGCATCCATCTCTTCAGTAAAAACACAACTAGCATCAGCATCCACAACCAAGGACACTGCTGATGAGATACCACATTGGAATGTATGCTCAGGATGTTTGTGATCAGCAGGGTTGTAGATCTCTGCACCTGGAACCAGTCCAATTCAGTTTATAGTCTTCAGCTGCCCACATCGTGGCTTTCTCCCATTCCTGGATCCCAGCTGCTCTGTAGTTGTCACAGTATTTTTGCTTGTGTGGGGTAAAAAGGGACAGATAAATGTCCTTTGCAACACATCACATGAATGGGCACTCTCTGCCTCCATTCCCACCTTCCTCAATTGACTTAAATGACATACATCCTACAGCAACTAAAAATACATGAAGTCCCTATCTGCTGCCATAGTCCTAGGAGGGGGAATGCTCTGGAGACTCCAGGATGAGAAGCAAAAACACTAAAAACTTCTGTGCCCGGATGCACATTCAGAGCATCTTTTTGCAGACCTTCACTGGGGTGCCAGGACTGCCCCAGCCTCCAGGACTGTCCCAGATGGGCTTGTGGTTTTTTGCACATTTGAGCTCGCACAGGTAAAATTCCTGCTGCCTTCCAGTGGTGTCTGCATTTTTACAGCACACAAAACAAACAGATCCCCATTGGAATGAAGAGGCCTTTCTGCCAAAAGGCTCAATCATAGGAGCAGTGTCATTGGCCTTGCGGGGGCCGATATGATGAGTAAGGACTAGTCCCATGAGTAAGACCCACGGGACTGGACGCAGCTTGTCACTCATTTTTCAAGTGCGTGCAGGCCTGCTAAAGCTGACCTATAAATTGGGAAAGAACACAAGCATTAATGGGTTTAACGCTGTCCTCTCTTCTAAGGCAAATCCTGGGATGCCTGAGGCACTCTTCTTTCTCATCAAACTTCCTTGGTTTCTCCAGGAAGCCGCAAACTTGGGGTTTGTGGCCCTTGACTGAAATGAGAATGTAATCTCACAATTTAGAAGAGCCCCACCAATTTCCCAAACACTGCTTGCTCTCCTTGCTTTACCTGGAGTCCCTCCAGTGGAGTACTCAACATGCTAAAGCCCTAGAATGTACTTAGAAACCCTCTCCTTTAAAAAATGCATGCAAAAGTGTTAATACCAGTATGGTGAGAAGGGCCAGGGTAGGGGCTGCAGGTAGATGACAGCACTGGCTTTCCTCTGTTGAGATATTCCCCTCCATTTTTTGGAGAGCTGACCTCTTTGGATGTCAAGCTCTTTGGATGAATCACTTTTCCTTTAGAAATGTTTTTACTGATTCTACAGCAACTGAATAAACTCAGAAGAAGAAGTGTTTGCTGGAGGCAGGTGTGTAATTCACCTTCCCTGCTCGTTCAATAACTCATTCCCACAGCTACATTTACAGTAACATATGAGCATTGTGTGTGAGTAGAAACACAACTGCAACTTCTGCAGTGTCAGCAGCACCAAATGTGAATGAGAAACAAACAAAAGCATGTTGTAAATGCTGGCTGAGCAGGGAATGCCCTAAGACAAGAGCCACTGGAATTTGCCATGTATTAAACCACAGTAAATATGGGTTTGCATTCATCCTACATATCTTTGATTGCTATTCTTAGATTCCTTATCACCGAATAGCATATACATGCAATATTATCATCATATTACCAGCATATTATCAGCTCCTGCTTGTACACACAATCATTTAATTTCCTGATGTCTCTGAAACACCTTCTGCTACATGGCTGACACAGAACAAAACTGAAAAGGGAAAAGATCAGTGAGGACACTGACCTAGTAAAAGGTTTACTGAAGCCAGTCTGTTTACAAGGGATTACTACAATGTGCTGATTGAAGAGATTATGATTATCTCTTTCTAAGAGATTTATCTGCTGTGATTGTGTGTACATAAATGCTTCACCGCAAGCAGCTAGAGGAAAAGCTATAGTCAGATAGCACCAGATCCACAAGAAAAGTATTTGGGATAAGTAATAGAAAATCTCTTAGGAAGCAAAGAATATCTAGCCAGATGCCACCGAGTCTTGTCTGGGCAACATTTCATCTGACAAAGCCAGTGCCCAATCTCCATCTGGCAAGAACTGGCAATACTCCAGTGACTGGCTGAAGAGCTGGCCTATATTCAGCAGAAATCCCATCTTTCCTTTCTGCTTCTGAAATACACCAGGCAGAAAGTCAGGAAACCTAGCAGAGTCAGAAGTGAGCTAATGGCTCATGTGGGTCAAGGTGGGCTTCCATAAATCAGCTTTCAGATTAGGCTTCGAGAAACCCTCTGGGGCTATTATGACACAAGATACATGCACACAACACGGCTGTGGTAGGTCATAGCCAATCTATAATGCTGCATATGTGAAAAAGGGGAGAAATCCAGACCCACACCTTTATGCAGAATTACTAGTCCATGTATTATCTAAGCTTAAAAAAATACAAAAATTGTTTGGAGATTAAAGGTCAAACCAAGGTGATGTCAAACTCACATCCAAGTAAAAATCTCAAGAGAACAATTTGCTCCATGGCTGACCATGAAGGGGCAGAAGGGCCCACACCAAGGGATGAGGATGCAGGCAGCCAGGGCAGAGATTCTGGCAGTGGCTGCCTTATTCCATGCTGCTCTGATGGAGCAGCTCTACAACATAAGTTCCTCCAGGAATGCTTGCCCTGTGAGCAGGACATTTTCCCAGTTGAGTGGTACTCCTGGAGTTGCTGGGGGATGGAACTGCTTAAATTGGGGTGTTGCAAAAACTGGGACTTCAGAACAGACCCATGACAGCCAGTTGTTTGTGATCATCTTTTCTGGCATTGCTACATGGAAAAGGTCTCTTTTAACTCCAGGCTCTGGCAGAACTGCACTAACAAATATTACCACAGTGGTTTAAGACATCCCCTTTATCTTGCAGCACATCCAGACAGATGGGGCTCACAAGAGCACCCCAGCTACCCAGCCCATGCACAGGGGATTATCCTGTCAGACACACAGGCACTGAGACCAGCTAAAGGCACACAAACACTCTTCCACCATGTCACCTCATCCACTGCCTGACAGCCCGGGGGGATGACAATGTGGAGAATGGTGCTGCAAAACGATTCAGTGACAAAAATCACCCTGGCCAAGCCAAGAGCTGCAGTGCATACTGCTTGCTGATGGAGGTACAGCAACATGGTGCTCGTAGTGCCCCCAGCTCCTGGAGGGTCACACCAGGGACAGGTTACCCACAACAGAGGTCACTGACAGCCCAAGAAGCACCAGCCACATTCATTATGAAAGAGAATCAACCAGATCATCTTCAGTGCAGCATTCCAGTTCACACCTCAGGAGAGATGGAAAGATAGATGTTAGGTTCTCACAGTTTCTCAATCTTGCTCCTATGCCTGTATGTTTTATCTTTAACCTCTCTCTTTCCTGGGTAGCCCTATCCAACTGCCCCAGGGACAAGCTCCTCTTAGGCTGTGAATCTTGCCGGCAAGAGTGGTGCTACTCCAGCCGTGATCTGAACACCTGGGACACAAGTCAAGTAAGGTCGTTTCAGACATAATCCTCTCATCATATTGATTTTCCTGTCTGCTTGTGCTAACTGGTGGCAAGTCTCAGGTTTAGATGACCTGCACCACAGAGGGAATCAGTGCTCACCTTTCCCTCTCTAGACCCTTTCAACAGCTCCCACATTGAACTTCTGGGTCCCCACAGCATAGCATCACAGTAAATTCAGCTTCTACCTCCTTCCATGCTTGCCCAAATCTATTCTCTGGAAGACTGAACTGTGGCATTTTCTTTTCCTCCTGCTTGCACTGTTAAAGAATAGATCAACATCTGCTAGCAAGCTTTGTGATAAAAGGAGACCCTTGCAATAAGAGTTTCTATCACTGGATACAGAATTTTATTAGAATGAGAAAAAAGAATTTATTGACACTTCTGCTTCTCTCCATGCTATTGCTGGGGACATACCCAAATTACTCCCATCTGCCACCCTGCTTCAAATTTAAAAGCAGCAGTAATCCATAGATACTTGCAACTATGATTAATTCTATCTGAGAAGGAAGAAAACCTCAGAATTCAATGAAGAAGTTACCACATACAAAAGAGATGTTGCCCAATAGTGGCCCGCTTTTATTTTATTAGAACTATAACACTGAAATTAGTTACTAATGTTTTGAGGTCTGCCTTTGATCTTAATAATATATGTGGTGAGAATGGGACAAATTGGTAATTGTCTCCAGCTGGAGACAAAGCAGTTGGAGGAGAAGCCATTTCAGGATCCTCTGTAGTTGCTTAAGTAAATCCTAGGATTAGGAACATGTAAATTTTACTGGGGGAGGGAAGAGAGAAGGGACTTGCAGTGTTGAACAGAAAAATGAACAAAAATTATTTTAAGTGGGCTAGGAACTGAAAATGCTTGATTTGAATTGATTTCAATAAAATGGAAAATTCAGTTTTTCCTTGTTCTGTCTGCAGTGAAAGCCAAGGGCTGGTTCACAGGTGCAGTTGACAAACCTATCCAAAAGTTTTGTCATAGTTAGGGCAGAAAGAAAGAAGACATGACAAATAATTGGTTCTGGAAGTCTCTCCTGCTGTATGTATGGGTGCAAATGAGTAATGCTTCACAATGGGATGTTTGAACCATAGGCTGCAGAACTCTTGTTTCCTTCTACAATCCAAGCTGAAATTTTGTGTGAAGGACACCTGTCCTGCTTGCTGAGCAAGGCAAGCCCTATCCCCAAAATGTCTTCTTGCTCAGGGGTGAAGACATGAAGACTTCTCTAGTCAGCTTATGCAAGAGACAAGGTTTCTGGCCTGTTGTGAATGGTGCCTGAATCCTTCAAGAGTCCTGCCTAAAAAATCTGGGGAATTCAGGTCAGAGTTTAAACAGGTCAAAACAATACTTTTAAACAGAAAAAAAAAATCAGAAGTACTTTTGGAACAGCAGAGATTGTGTCCCGTCAGGCTCCGTTTTCCAGCAGGATGACAGAAATACCACCTTTAAGACTACTAGCAGTAAGACTGGCATTCTTCCAACCAGATTTTATTCCACAAACACATCCTTTATGCTCTAATTTTTTGCTCTATACCTGTGTTTCATAGAATTATAGAATAGTTTGGGTTGGAAGGAACCTCTGGATTATCTAGTTCCAAGAGACACCTTCCATCAGACTAGGTTGCTTAAAGCCCCATCTGTTTAATGAATGAAAAATAAAGAAATGAAAGAAACTTACTCTTTAATCACTTCAGATGTTATCAGCAACAGTTTAAAACAAGCTGGAAATATTTTCATTTGTTGCTCTGGTTTCAAAAGCATTAGGGAAAGATCCTGCATAGGAAAAAGAGAGGACTTGTAGAAGCAGAAGGCATTTGTGGACTGCAGGGAGCTGTTCTCAATTTTTATTTGTAGAACATACCTTAATGGAACTACACAGAAGGGTTTTACTTGTGGTTCACCGACTGGATGTTACTCATATGTGGTAGACACTATGAGGCTGACTTGAGCAGGAGCCATCAAACACTTCAGATTGCTCAGCCTCATAACACACATGATATGGCCACGGAAAGCATCTTCAGGTTTCTTCAGAGCACCTAGTCAGAGCCTGGAAGCTGTTTTGCCTCTGAGAAGGGATTTCCAAGCTTGGGTATTTGTGGTTAGATGCAGCTCCAGTCTTCCAGACTTAAGGCTGATGACCACTACTGAGAGTTAGAGGTTCAGCAACTTTTCTGGCAATAGCATTTGTCTGTTAATAACAGAAAACTTCAGAGTAAGACCCTGGGAGAAAAGAATACAAACTTACAGTTCACATAAATTTTCAGGTATTTTTAAAGATGACATAAGGGAATATGCAGTAACCCACTGTTTGCTCATATCTTTCTTTGCATTATGCGATTTGCAAATGCTAGTTCTGAGACACTGTCTTCATCTCATCTCTTCTTATTTTGGGACCCACCATAGCACATACACTGGGAATATGTGTGAAGCGATGGTACAACAGAAATCTTACACAGCTTTCCGTGTTTCCCTGCATCCTCATTCCACTTTGGGAAATTATTTGGCAACCAGGAAGTGGGTTTGTGAAAAGCATACAGAAGATCTGATTTCCCAAGCAGAGCACCCTGCTAGACTTTGGCCTCTGAGGCAGAGCAGAAACCATGGTTTACTCTGCCCACTAAGGGCCAGGGCAGCAGTTCTGAGCCAGGGAGTTCTAACACCTACACAGCCACTTCTTACCCCAGCATGACAGACTCCTTCCCCTCAACAGCACTCAAACCAACAGGCAACCAGCAAGCCAGGCAGTACCATGT
Organism: Toxostoma redivivum; assembly: GCA_013397375.1. Classification (NCBI taxonomy): domain Eukaryota; kingdom Metazoa; phylum Chordata; class Aves; order Passeriformes; family Mimidae; genus Toxostoma; species Toxostoma redivivum. The sequence continues at coordinate 152,444 of VXBI01014101.1, forward strand.
CATTGTCACAATAAATATACAGCCAACATCATCTCAACACAGGTAAAGCTCCACCAACGCCAGCAAGAAGTGTGTCTTGTACCAAAGCAGCAGGGTCAACCTCATTGTTTTGGAAGCTGCGTACATGGAAAAGACAAGATCCACAGGTGGAACAAAAGCCCAAAGAAAATGAATTGAAAAATTTATTCAGTAACAGTTCAAAGCCTGCATGTGGGATGAAAGCTGGCTTATGCTTGATAATTCTAAGAAATGATTCAGTAATAGTTATTCTGTGCGATGGATTCTCTGTAATGAATGCAAGCAGCATGCATGAGAGCCAATAAAAATTACATACCAGTCATTCAGATTAGCTCTCTCTGCCTCTGGGTAGTTATGCACCCACGTAAGAACCTTCAGTTGAGAGCAAAGTCTTTCTTAACGATCACATGCTAGTTTAGTTCACCCAAGATACAGGTCTGTTGTTGAGGGATTTGAAGCATGGCGCCACAGCTCACTCGTGTTATCACTGTTTCTCCAGTTAAAACACGTGAGATCTCATTGACATAACAGAATTTCCCTCTTTCAATGCTTGAAATCCACATGCAGAACAGTGTTCAAAGAAAACTGAATAGCTTTCAAATTTCTTGCTTTGAGGCATTCACATAATCTGATTTAAAAACTGACTGAAGTGTCCCAGAATAGTTACTGTCGTTTGTGTATTTATGTCCTTCTGCCTTAGGGCTTAATACTCCTTTTCTCTGAACCCAGTGGCCAACTTTACTTTACAAACCCTTAATAATTATGGAAGGAAGTTAAATGTCCTATGGAAAGTTTTGATTCTATTGCTTTTCAGCTTGGTGGTGAGGAACACTACCTATGATCCACTGGGAGCCTGTGGTACCTTGCTGAAATACTGAAGATATTCCTACATACACCAGCTTTAAAATGCACTGACATACAGAAGGCTTTCAAGAAAGAACAGGAAGATTGCTCAGAGAATGCACAGTAGAGGGAAGGCTGGAGGTATGGATGCTGCCAAAATCTTAGGACAGTCTTGTCCTGGGGATTTCTGAGCTGTCGGATTTCCTGAAATCTGAGCAAGTATGCAGGCCAGTCCCAATTCTTGTCCTAGCCAAGGAGCAGAAAATTTGACCTGTGGGAGTAATACAAGCTCATAAAGTAGAAGTTGGTTGGCTGTACAAGCACCTTACACAGTAACAGCTCCTTAAGCCCATCTAGTTCTTCTGCCCATTTTGTATCTTGAAGTTAGTTGTATAGATGCCCTAAAATGCATTACTCAGTATGGTAAGCTAGATGAAGTGATACATGAAGTAGGGGAGTCCCAAATTCAGAAGCTGTAAGGCTTCCTGTGATTAAGAAATCATTTCCACTTAGCTCCTATCTGTTAGTTGTCACCAAATTCAAATTACACTAGGGAAAAACACCATTGATAATAATTTTCATTCTTACTATTCCTACTTAGTGCAGAAATTGTTTTGCTGTTAAAACTTAACAGCTAAAGACAGACTGAAAAAATGAAGAGGTTGTCCATCAGTGGCAGGTTGATGCTGGCTGGACACGAGGTGCCCCAAAGCTCCTCTATCACAGCCCTCCTCAGCTGGACAGGGAGGAAAAAATACAACACAAGGTGTCAAAAACATGCCTACATAGGAGGAAGAGAAGATGAAAAGGGTTCAGATAGCCTAGCACTTTAGCCCTTGTGATTAGATAGTGCCCAAATATCTAACCTCTAATAATCCCAGATGTTGCAGAGGATGGGGGGCAGCATAATCAGAAAAAATGTCTGAAAGTTTACATTACTATTTCTACATAACCAGCTGTACCAGCCTTGTCATGCTGGCTGGAGGAATCCAGTTTCTAAAAGACCCTGAAGTGCAAGAAACCACACCAGTTCAGGACAAGACCATACTTTCTAGGGGAAAATGGCAATAAAATTAAACACTGAAAGTTTTCACTGAAAACCCCAAATCAGAACAGATTAGTTTCAGCTCTTGAAAATCTGACATTTGCATTGATTTTTTTTTAAATTGTAAAGTGTTTTAAGAGAAACATTAGGCCAAATTTCAAATGATTTTCCACACCTCTTCTCTCCCTTTCTTTCCAGCTGCTTTACTGTCTTGCTAAACAGTGACTTTTCCTAAATTATTTCCTTCTGTAAGAAACTCCTTCAGTTTCATGGGAAGTAGCCTCTCTGAAGGAAAGAGCTCCTATTCCCCAGATCTTCAGAGGTAAGGGAAAACAGTGTCATAACTGACACTAGAGGTCAATCACTTTTTTGTGATTAAGATGAAGTACATTACCATCACTAGAGGCCAAAGCAGACATCCACTTTTGAGCATTACTTCTAGAAATCATTTCAGTAGACATCATGTACACATCATTTAAGAAGGGAAAGAGAGATCCTCTGAAGGAGCCACCTGCCTTGACTGCTTGGTCATTTCATCCTGTAGCACACTGAGGCACAGTGTTCTCTCTACAATCCTCCTTGATTTGGTCACATTACATATCCAGCATATCCTGGAAGCCCTGCCCTCACATCTATCCCAAAGGCCATCACTGAAGAGGCTTTCCTTCCTACCACTCCAGGGGGCGAGCATTTCTTGAATACATGGCATAGCCTTGTGCCTCACCTCTGCTCTGGAGAAATTTCCATCTTCTTCCAGTTTTTAACTGGAACCTTTCGTGGTTTGGGAGACAGATTACAGGTATAAAGGATCGTCACCTTTGAATTCTCCTGGAATAACTGCCTCTAAAGTTTCCAATCATTCTAATATCTTCCCTCACTGGCTAAGTTCCAGATGAGTGACACCAGTCCCCTACTATATGTGAGATGTTACACAATACCCTTGGTTGTGTCTGTACTTGTAAACTGAACAGTGTCAGGCCCCGTCCAAAGAACTGGAGAACGTTCATCTACACTCTTCCTCTTCTAGTGATACTTAAATTGCAGCAATGCAGTTACCATGACATTGTGCAAAAGTGATTTGTTGAAACCTGTCTAAAATATCTCTGATAGAGGATACTTATTTGCTGTGGAGATCTGTTTAAAATATTGCCTCATTTTCAGTGCAAGTGTCATAGTCCCATTGGGCAATCTACAGTTTACATCTGGGAAAGGAGAAAAAACAAAGTACCTATGATGAAACTTTCCTTTTGATCCAGTTTACAAGAATATCAGCAGAACCCCAACAGACAAGATAATTACTTTTCTCAACACTGTCACTTGCATAAGATGATTAAATCCTCACAGGTAGGCATGTGGTCTTTTATGAGCCATGTTGTATGCACTCCACATTATGGCAATATTATAAAGGTTAAAAAACAGAAGAAAATGCATTTACAGAGGAAATGCTGGTAAATGAAAAGGACATTATATTCATGATTGAAATCAGAAAATATATCGTTTGGATTCTTTTGAATGCTAAATGTTTTGTGTAATTGTACATATTGTAACTACATGTATATAACTCTACATTGCAATTATACTAATGCTGCAGGTAAAATTCTTTAAAAAAATATAAAGCACACCAATCCCAGTCAAAACACCTAGACCTTAGTGGAGTTAGCGGTATAGATACACACAGAGCAGAAGTGGATTTTGGGGCAGAAGCAACATTACACTGCCTACTGCCAGTAACATGTACAGGAGTGTGCACCAGCTCTTTGAATCCCTGCTGGTGCCACAGCTCTCTGGATCTCCAGGCTCACACAAATCCTTTCTGGTCAAGATGTGCCCATTCACAGCCAGTCTACTATTACCATTTTAGTGCTGATTCTCAAATCTGTGCTCTATCTGTACAAATTTGTACCAGTGATCCTGATGTTAACAGAAAAAAATGGAGTGTAGAAAGAGGCGCTCCAGAAGAAAGAGCCAGATGTTCAAACGAGATAATAAGAGAGAGCAGCTTCACCAGAAACTGCTGTAGGGAAGGGAAGGGTGGTTCCAGGAATTGGGAGTATAAATTCTGATTAAGGCTGGGCTGGTATTTCCCACTTTAACTGCCTAGTTTTCTCTTTAATGAGGAAATGGAATTTTTACTTTTGCCCCCACTCAATGAAGAATTAGCTGGGAACAAGGCCCTTCCTTCATAGGTAAGCTGACCCAAATCTCAGCATAACCCCACTGAATGAGAGTATTTCAATTTGTACCTGATCTTACTGCAAAATTATTGTCCTTCCACTCTAATTAAATATAGATGTCAAAGGAAATGCAGCACCCAATCCTTTTCAATAGTAAGATAAAAATTACTCCTTTCTGAACATGCTCAGGATGAATCTTCTCTTCTTCAATATGCTCCACAGTCTAAAACACTAAGCAAAGAACAGAAGAAGATGGAGATCCTGAAAAACAGTTAGCAGCAGGCAGACACCTCTCTGAATTTACACTAATATGCATGGTTTGGTCGTTGTGATTTTCATTCACTTGGACAAAAACCCACCTATTTTAGCTCTGCTGATACATGAGTGCAAACCAGTCTGTACCAGGGGATACTCACAAGCATTTTGTATGGAAATGTTACTTACAGGACAAACACAAAGGTGTCATTTATCAACAGAAATTTGCAACTAGGGCCCATGTGGATTAAGGATCCATTAAGGTCGAATTACAAACCAAAGGAGAGCCACTAATTTGATCAAAGGGTTGGAACATCTGCCCACAGCATATGTGGACTCCCCATCCCTGACAGTGTTCAGGGCCAGGTTGGATGGCACTCTGAGCAACCTGGTCTAGTGGAAGGTTCTCTGCCCATGGCAGGGAACTAAATTATCTTTAAGGTCCCTTTGACCCCAAATGAGTTCTATGACCTAGAGAGTCTTTAAAATTCAGGAATTCCTTTTCTTCCAGTTATGTAAACTATAAGTGGTGCTAAATCTGATTATTTTCTGCTGATTTTACTATAAACTGTTAGTTTTGGTTACAGGACTATTTCATGTTCAACACAGAGTCAGTCTTGAGTAAAATGGTCTTTGAAATGGCTGGTGCCACAGAGAGCTGTGGCACCAGCAGGGATTCAGAGATAATGATCAAGAGGTAAAATTTATTAATAGATTTATGTGTTTTCATTCATTTTTAAATCCCCATACCTCTCAAGATCAGACAAAATATATTAGCTATGGACATATGCCAAAAGAATTACTAATCTTTAAGAAAGAGATAAAAAGATAAAACTAGTGAGTGATTCAGTGGAAGGATGAGACAAAGGGGGAAAATTACTCCAGTCAATTAATGATACATGTTTCCTCCTTATGCCCTACAACAGTCATAGAGTAATCAAGCTAGAGAGGTCCTCTAAAGTTCATTAAACCATTCCTCTTCCTCAGGGAAGGCTCCACTACACTTGATGGTACATAGACATCTATACCTACAGATGTTAATCCAACATCACAAGTCTTTTTGTGGACATCGCACAACCCAGGCAAGGAGCTGCACTGCTTCACTGTATTCCTGCATCTGAAATATGGTTTTCTTCCTGGAATTAAATTATATTCCCCATTTTCAAACCTGGAAACATGAAGAGTACAAATATAAAAGACTGCTGAAAAACAAGATAGAGTAATCTGAAAACTGTTCCATCCTCTCTCACAACTCCTCCTTGAAGCTTGACATCTCAAACATGCTTTAAGCTCCATACATAAACCCCATGAGTATAAAAAATGTGAATACACATTTTACACACACTTGCCATGTATGTAGGGTAGTATTTTAAAATCATTTTTCTTTTGTTCAGATATTAAAAACTAGCAGTGTGGGGTAAATTTTTTTCACTGTTTTGTTTAAATTGGTAGATGCTCTTAATTTCAAACATTTATACCAGCCACAGGAACACAGAACGATTCTTGGCTTGGTAATAGAATTTTTGGAAAGAACATTAGATAATTAGTTTTGGTTCAATGTTTGTTGAATGACTAATAGCCTAACTGATATAAATCATATTACCTGTGGAGCGAAGAAGTACTGAAGTACAGCTGACACATCAGACCTAGGTCATTCTCACCAGCACTTCACTCACATTTAACACTATCTGTATATTTATTTATAGTGAGTTTTTTAAACTGATTCTCACCACTAAGTTCTCACACGTATGAAACAATCAGGGTTTCCATGACGCTACAGCATCTGATCACACTTACCTTAAGAGTATGAGTCAAATGTCAGTGTCCCAGCAGCTTCTAGGAATTGCAATTCTGGATAAATACTGATTCCTGCAGTATGGAAAATGAAGTGACTGTTGACTGAAAAACATCAATGAAACCCAGGCTGACACTTAAAAAATGCCTGCTTTGGCTGCATGATGAAGTTAATTCACTTGCAATGTTGTTGCATTAATATGCCAGCTCCTACTGAAACTTCCAATCTTCCCCAGACAGCTGATCAAGAACAGCTTTAACCTGCTGTTAATCTGTTTATCAATCTCAACAATCTAAATGTGCTTCATGCCAGGTCCCTATGTGGACAGTGAGGTGGACTGAGAACCGGCTGAATGGCAGATCCCAGAGGGTTATAATCAGTGGCACAGGGTCTCGTTGGGGGCTGTCACTGTGGTGTCCTCCAAGGTTCAATATTGTTTGACTTATTCATCATGACCTGGATGAAGGGGGAGAAGCCTCCTCAGCAAATTCCCTGATGACACAAAGCTGTAAGGAGTGCTCAATACCCTAGAGAGCCATGCAGCCCTTCAGAAGGATCCCAACAGGCTGGAGAGAGGGGCAGAGAAGAACAGTTTAAAATTTAACAAAGGCAAATGCAGGGTCCTGCCCCTGGGGAGGAATAATCAGCACAGGCTGGGGCTGCCCTGCTGGGATGCAGCTCTGCAGAGAAGGACCTGGGGGTGCTAGTAGACGACAAGCTGTCCATGAGCTGACAGTGCCCTTGTAGCCAAAAAGGCCAGTGGTGTCCTGGGGTGCATTAGGATGAGCATTGCCAGCAGGTCGAAGGAGGTGTTTTTGAAGTGTATCCTAACTTTCTCTGAGGTGAAATAAATGGCATGATAAGGGCAGTTTGCATGCCTTCTATCTAACAGTACAAAGCATATTCCTTTAATCATATAGACTTCAACCTAAATACATGATCAGTACTATCACAATACTTACATTATGAATGTGCACAGCAAAACACTGACTTAAACCAGTCAGTCAGAAGAATCTCAAAACACAAGAAATACACTCATTTTAAGCTGAAAGTCAACAATTTCAAACTCAATGCATTACCACCCTGCAGATGAACCACATTCAGTTTTTACTGCTCTTGACAGCCCACAAAATCATTGCTGAAATACAGCTGCTTTCAACCATAAATGCAGCTCTAGATCAAATATAATGGGATTTAGGCCCACCATGAGAAGAAGCAAACTCTGCCAAATTCCTGCTCTTAAAATGCCAGTTCTGTCCACTCAGTCCCCAACTCTCCCTGTATCAACAACAATGGAGGCCAATTTCCACTGTTAACCTTTCCACATTCCTACAGCCCCGCATATGATGTGAGCACACCAGAATCACACACAGACAGTTTCTAAGAGATAACATAATGCTCCAGGGGGAAGATGTTGCACTAGTACAAATTTTAACTTGCATTTGGATTTCAAAGTCTTGAATGTCAAAGGACAGCACTCCAAAAAGTGGGGTTCCAAAGCAATCACAACTGCAAATCACATTTTCTCAATGCCTAAGGAGAAGCAATGGTACTTACAGCATGGATGAGACTGACATTGAAAAACTGAATAGTTCTGTGCTAAATACAAAGCATGAGAAGCTTATGGACAATGCAGAAATTTGACAGCTAGAGGTAAAAAACTAGGTCTTGAGAGGCTCATCCTTTAGTTGAATGCAAGGGCAGAGGTGATGACTACAATGTAAAGTTTTTTAAAGGTTAAAAATATCAGGTGAAAGGGCCTTTTTAAACTAAAGGCAGCAATATAATTAAAACCAGAAGGAATTAAAGCAGATAAAATTAAGTCAGGGAGAAAAAAATTACCCATGTGGCTAATTTTTCTATCATCTAACAAAAAAAGCAAAAAAATATCAGACTATGAGAAACCAAGGCTTTTACTAAAGTAATTGCAAAGATTCTATAAATACTGTCCAAGAGACCTGACCAGGTTAATACCTCTCTGGTTTATAAAGCAAAACACTTAAGAACCTGTGAGGCTCTTAAAAAGATTAAGTGACAGGGAGATTCACTGATTCTTGTTAGATCCAAAGTTCAGGATTTATCTAGGAAAAAGGCAATTTATAAATGCTTTTAAAAAGCAATAAAAAGGTTCCTTTAGGATCAAAGGTAAAAATTAATTTATTTGCTAAATAGTGACCTACTTAGGTTCAAGGGTTTTTTTAACTTATTTAACTAAACTTTTTTTGAAGCATAGGAGACTGCTGGCATGGCTTCAAGTGCTTGTTATATGAACATATACCACTTGATCTATGTTGAACCATGGCTGGCTTTCCAAAACAGAAATATCAGGATCAGTTTTGTATTTACAAAATCTAAGTTAATAGGACTACCCTTTGAGCTTCTCCTTTGTACACTGGTGTGGCAAGAGAGGTTTCCTTACGGAATGACTCAGAGGAACTCAAATGAGGGCATTCTCAATTGTCCTCCTAACAACCATTTGTACCATTTGCTACTAAAGGCAACCCAAGAATATAAAGCCAAAGTCAGTGTTTGAAAAACACAATTGTGCGTTATCCTTCAAGAACCAGAAAAATTTGCTGTGCCCTTGTAAAGATAAGCTATTAAGACAAAATAACTTACCCTTGATCTTTTATCTAAGCAGTTACAAAGATTTCAGAAACTGAAACTCACAGCTCTTAAGTTAAATAAAAGACAGGCAGCCTCACTGTATACATAAATTCTTATATAGAAAACATCCAGGGTTACACAATAACCAGTTGCTGGTGATTTCTGAACAAATGCAGTTCACAATGGACCATATTCATAGTGTCCTCTGGTCAGTACTTCAACCTTCACAAACTTTTCATTAATTAACACAAGGTTTAAGAAGTTCTGGTTTTGTGTTCACCAATGAATCAAAATACAAATCCATTGGTACTGTGTCCCGATTTGAAAAAGCCCCTTTTTCAAATGAAAAATGAGGTAAAAAGTTTCTTAAAAAAATAACATATATCAATGAAATAGTTGTCCTCTTCCACGTCTGCTCTTGAGATGACTGGCAGAGCGCCGAAGAGTTTTCCTCTCTTGACGATGTCGTTTCTCTGCTTCCTGCTGTTTCCTTTGCTGTTCTGACTGGAATATTAAAACAAAAATAGACTCAGGTTCCTGTAAATTTACTCATCACCTCATTGTCCCAGTATCAACATATCAAGTCAGAATTCCATTAAGAAAATCTGAAAATGTTACCATTAGTTGCCCCATGCTATCTTGTGTCAGACTCTAACTGTTAATTTTAGATATCCTTAGGTATTATCATTCCAAGTTTTCCAGAGCAAATGTTTAACATAAAGATATCAAAAAACAGTGAATAATGTATTTCAGATAAAAAACAATGCTCAAGGATACACTCCAGAATTTATGTGTAAATACCCTTAAGAACATTCATCCAAATTTGTGGCTACTTAGTATCTACTTTCATTGACTAGTGTTTTCAAGTTTAATCACAGAATCATAGAATAGAATAAACTAAGTTGGAAGGGACCCACAGGTATCACTGAATCCAACCCCTGGATTGTGTCCAAGAGCATTGTCCAAATGCTTCTTGAAATCTGTCAGTCTTAATATTGCACAATTTAGTGTTAAGAAGATACGACAATTAGTTAAATTTGCTGAAGCATAAACGTTTCCTAAAATGTGTTCTTAGGGGTTCTTGAAAGTGTTTGATATGCTGTATGTAATTCTAGAAGGACCTTCTACATGAAAGTAATTCTAAATCTCTGCTCCTATGGCACATGCTCTATTAATGCTTCTTCTCTTAATTTTGATTAAGAGCATGCTGGAAGATGTTTTGATATACTGTGTAGATGAAATGGCTCTTACAGCCACAAACTACTATTTCCTATGGGAGATTAAAGCTTGTCTTTAAACTAAGCATAAACTGTAACTAGCAGACTAAGTAGCCAAGCTCAGGCAATTGTCCATGTCAAAAAGTACTCCAGCAATTTGAGCAGCCCAGGATAACTGCAGTGAGAGTGTGACAGAATTACCACAGTGGATGCAGCTGCATCCCACTGCATCTCATTCTGTAACCAAGAGCATTCATGTCAGCTCGCCTTCTCCTGTCTCCCATTCACACACCATTTAAGCTGAGCTAGATGTTTGCTTGCAGGGACAGCATTTTGGCTGAGGTGAGATACAAATCAATTTACCAAATGTAGCAATCAGCCCAAACTGGTATCAAGGCAGAAAAAGCTGCTGGTCTTTAGACTTTGATGAAATTTATGAATTCCCTTTTTCACTGCAAGTAGAGCATTTGAAAATACAGGTAGCTTCTCTCTGTCTCCAGACCTCTTCTGAAAGAGTCTTGATGAATCTGACTTAAGTTCATATTGACAGCTACTCAGAGTGTACTGAAACTGAATGACCTTGATCTGCATTAGAAATTTTAAGGACTGGGGTTTTTAAATGTCTTCCAAACTGTTCTGATAGTATAAGCACTTTGGTATTTTAGAAATCCTGCTATTTTGTTAGATCTGTTTGCTATGATAAAGCATATTAAAGTTGAAAAATAAGCTGCCACACTGCAGAAATAATATTCAAATTATCTGGAAATTAAACTGTGAAATATCAGTGACAAACAGTTTCATCACTGGATCTGTCAGTGGTAGCTGGGCATCAGGAGGCTGCCAACATACCACACCTGCAGGAGCCAAGTTCAGCCTCAGTTTCACTGACTTAGGAGTTAAGTGACACCAACCCTATGAAAGGACAATTCCCTCCCCTACTAAATCTTTCACTGACTCCTGAATACACCTGTCCTTTGAGGAAATGGCATCACGGATGGAAGGTGATGTTTCAAGTGACACTAAAATCCCTTTTTTTGCTTGTCCACTCCAACTCTCCATCCTCTGATAAGGAGTGGGAAGACTGCATAGTGTGACTTCCTCCTAGGTCTCCCTGCTTCATTCCTTGGGACTTCAGAAGATATACACAGAGTCTGTTTATTTGAGAGACTTGTAAGTCCTTGTTGCTGTCTTGATAGGAGAAAATATCCTCCACTGCAGATGCATTATTTCTCTTTAAATTAGATTTTAAAAAATCTTTTCAATGCAGATGACTACAGTTTGTATTTCAGGCACATATTTCAATAAAGCAGTATCAGTAAATAGTCAGGAAAATAAAATCCATAAATGTTAGAAGCACCATAATTAAAGAAAACCCCTAAAGCTGTACCTTATCTGATGGAATTAAGTAAAATTGGCATTCCGAACCATTGCTGTGTCTGTCTTCTTCCTGCAATTTCTGTCTATCTTGCTCTCAAGTCTCTTTCAGTAAAAGGTAACAGTTTAGTGTGCACCACCAACTGCAAGAAACCTTGGGGCTTTACACTTCTTAAGTTAAAGCTACTATAAAAAAGACTGTGCTGTGAAGCTCTGAAAAGCCCATTTAATAAGCTACAAGATACCATCAGTTACAGAGCTGGCAAAATCACCAGAAAGGTTACCCTACATTGCACTGCAGAGGAATTTGCAACTTATTCCACAGTCACCACATTTTAAATTCCAGGAATATGAGAATCAAAAACAGATTAAAAAGGATATCTGCAAATAGATAATAATCAGTTAAGTAAGTAAGGTAGAAACAGTCAATAAATATTTTTTTTTCTTCAGGCATACCCAATGTGACAAATAACTACTTAGTCATTTTTGTGACAGTGTTTTACAAGTGAGAACAGTATTTGACCAGTGGTAAGGAGAAATGTGTTATAGCAAAGATGTTTACCTGAGGAAAACCAATTTTAAGCAAAATAAATTTTGTCAAGTATCAATTCATATGGGTCTTCAACTTTTAAACTGAATCTTCTCTTCAGTTCTAAAGCAATTTTCTAGTAAAAAAATCCCTAAGGATTTGCACATAGGAGATGCACATAGGCATTTATTTAACTGTCCCCACACTATAAAGCAATCACCTATGGAAAATCAAAACCCTTGGGAAAGGTAAATAGGCAGCAGTCAACTACACACTCCATATGGAATGTGACAACCAGTACAGGAACAGAGCTCATTCCTGTGACCTATGTTCCATAAGGTCAATAACAAAGGTGGTTTGGAGCTCTGCTTCTATCATGCTGAGACCACTCAGCACGCTAAACCAAGAGAAAGCTTAAATTGCAGTACCCTGAATTGCATTTGGATCTGCAGACCGAGATCTGATCAGTGCTGGCACTGAAGTCAGGCACGGCCACAAGCTTCTGGTGGTACCTCTGCAAATAACTGTTAAAGGATGCAAGCCATTATTTTCCAACAGAACACAAAACTTTTATGAGTGTTGCCTGAGTTGTACAGGATAAACACAAAGTACTACCGGAGGCTTTCATTCTCTTGGCAAGAACCTGAAGAGTTGGCAGCTTATAAAGAAATGAAGAGGGACATTTGCTTGACGGTTTTAAGTTCCTGTTCTTTCATGCAAAAACTAAAGTTACTTGTGCATTATATTAAAAATTATACATATATATATATATCTCACCTTCTTTAATTTGAATGTTGCCTGTTTGCTGCCTACTGTGGTATCAGACACATTGAGTGTGCCAAGTTTTTCTTCAAGCTTTAAACGATCTTCAAGAGTTTTCCTGCAGAGAAAAACAAACATTAGTTACTAATTTTGCCATCTTTTTACTATTAAAAAAGTTGATAATGCAGTCAAAACTAATCTCAATTTCTCCAAAAACCAGAAATGTCGTAACTAAGAAAATAAATGTTAAGGGAACAGAAAGAAAGATAAATTCAAATCATTCCCTCCAGATACTACTTTCAGTAGAAATGCTTTTAAAATGTATGTAAAGTTCACTGTTTTTGCTGCAGAAAAAGTAACATGATTCTAGTTGAGAAAGAAACCACACCCTTCTACTGCTATAGTATTCTATGAAATGTCCAAAAAAGTTGATGATATTAAACTGCACAAATAAAAAAAAAAGCAAGACTAGATATATTCCATTTCCTTGAAACCTTATAATTTCTGAATTGGAAAGACTTTTGAGGGCAGGAAGTAAGCTTGCCTATACACTGGAATGAATTAATCTCTGAATGAATCACTTCACTACTTAATCCAAACACAAATGCCTGTTTGGACACTGCGCCTGCAACAGTCTAAGTAGTTTTCTGAATAAAAGTACAATATAAACAAGAGAATATGATAAAAACAGACCCTGGGCCCAGACAGGAGCTCCACAGAAGTGGAGCCTTCATATGCCTTCAAGCACAGTGCTTATCACCGAGTTTCTGTAAGCAATCTGGTGCAGAACCTGTCCCTCAGGCACCAAACTCCAATTCCTATGAAGAAGGGGCAGGTGGTGTGGTCCAAACTGACACTGTTTTCAGTTCCTTCACTGGAAGTTAATGCCCTGCAAAAGCAAGACACATGGACATGCCCCAGCTGCTCCAGGCTGTGAGCTGGTATTTCATATGATGGTTGCTGACTTAAGGTGGGCTGTAAACTGGAACAGCTGAGGAGTGGAAAAACTCCTTGTTCCCACACAGCCTCCAGCTCAGGGGGAGGCAGGCAGGCAGGGACAGGGCTGGCTTCAGCCAGCCTCCCTAAAGGCATCTGAGAGTCCTAACATGGCTCATCCTTCTCCTACAATGTAGGTCCCATGAGTGAAGTAGCACCCTCTAAGAATATGACACGGCTTGTACGATCAAACTCACTCTGCATGTGCTTAGAAAACATTCTCTTAACTGTAAAAAAAATTAGTTTCTGCAATTTGAAATGCTATTAGTGCCTCATTAGCTCTTTCTGAAGAGGGCCAAGAGACATTTTCTGTACAATTTTAAACGTGGAAAATAAATCATCATAAAAATAGACATATATAAAAAAATAGCAGCCACCAAAGTCAATGGCATTTACTGTGTATGAAGAAGAACTCATGGCTGTGGCCTATGCACAAAGTCTCTGAAGTCCACTGAATTTTGGTTAATGAGCCATTTTATGTAAACAAAGACTTTTCAGATTAACAATGAAAAATTACTGTCAAGAACTACTTTATTTCTCATGACTAGGTACTTTGTATTTTTTTCTGTAGTATATTTTTCATTGAGTACATGTAAAAACTTGTTCCATCTGTGTGAATCGGAAAGACAAGCTAAGCCTTAGAGCTAACTGTGGCAGAAGATCAGTCACCAACATTGTGGTGGGATTTCTACATTCAAGTGAAGTCCCATTTTTCTCCCCTTTGAAAGTGAACTGGAGAAATATGGCTACTACCCAGCAATTATTTAGCATGACTGCCTAGACACTGCTTCAGTCAGGAGAAAAATTAAAATTAGTAGATACTAGCAACATGCTGTGAGTCTTACTGAAAAAACATAGGTATGGCTCTATTTATCTGAAAATGCCCAGACCTCAAACAATAGTGAATTTTACATACTGATACACAAACAACAGCTAGGTTTTTTTTTTTTTGTTTTGGCTGGGTTTTTTTACATCCTTCTCAACAAATTAATTCAAGGGATACATTCGCAGCATTATGAGAAGCAAATTCCCCTGCCCTAATCTAAAAACCAGACAAAAAAATGACCCATGCAATTTTTTTTCCCTCATTATAAGAAGACAGTTTTTCAGGACTTTTCCTGCTATAAAACAGGAATACCTCTTTAGCCATACTAACTATACTTTTGTTGGCTTTCTTGGTCACCACTGTCATACTTTCTATAAAATATGACTACTATAGTTTTTTGATTTTGACATGTTTTAACTTCAGTGACATACTCTTTAAAGGGACATCAAGTAAATCAAATGAACTCTTAGCACATAGATAAAAATCCTTTCCTTTTATGATTTCAAGTTACTAGGTAGGGAACTTTTTTTTGTAGGGAAAGAAAGCAAGGACTTGCAGGTTTGTTGTGCAAGTGTAAGAGTACAAAAGGGGAAAATTAAACATAGATGGATTTGAGACAAGGTATTTTATAGAACCAGATTTTGCAGCTTTCCTGCATAGAGAAATGTGTAGACCGTTGGACTAGGAAGAAATTTATAGTATGCATCACTGCTTTAAAAGTTGGGCTTGGAGCCGTGCTGAGTCAGGAACATGTCAAAAGAAACACCCAGTTTTATATAAGTCATAAACTGTTTCCTCAGGTAGAACATTATATGATTAGAGAAAAAAAGAACATCTAGCCATTAAATGCATAGTGAAGGTATTAAGGTACTTAATTATATTGGTCACAGACCATCATTCCGTAACTTGGATATATCAAATCAAAGACAAACATGCCAGCCTCACCAGATTGTACATGCCACTACAGTCTTTCCAGTTTTAAGTATGCTACTTGAATTAATTACTTTTATGCTGACTACTTATCACTGAATAAGGCCAGCACAGAACATATTCATTTTCTTAATAAAATTCTAATATGTAAAAATGCTAACTTAACCAAACAAGTCAGCTCACAACACAGGCTAAATCATTATGACTACAAAATCGTATCAGATACGCATTATATTAAACAGATACCAGCTGTGGAATTTTAAATTTTTTCTAAGAATTTCAGGAACACCAAACTCCATACTGAGAACAATGCTTGGATGAACACAGTGGTAAGTGAGTATAGAGCCAATTGCTTAAACAAAGCTAGAAAACAAAGGAAGTCACGCCACCACATTTATTTTTGTGGTCATCCTATTCTGTCCTCAAATTCATCTCCTTTTTTTTTCTTAATTTTACACGATATCCTATCTGTGCATCTACCAGAGAGGGTATCAATTAGCAGCAAATCTTAAGACAGATTCTTCTTTCTTTACAAGCAGTCTGTTAAAAGGCTTTGGATGGTTTATGTCATCACACATTCCTCCATCTACAGGACAGGTCTGTAGTATTTGCTTTTGCTTTTACTGGGGTGAAGAAATTATTTTTCTCCCTTAATTCCAGATGAAAGAATTTGTCCTGTGTCACACTGCACTATTTTTTTCTAAATGTTTCTCTTCATTACAACTGTCTTGGCTTATCCACTTGAATTTCCACACCATCATCCACATTTAAGTCTTTCATGTTTTGAACAAGATGAAATCCTTATTCTTCAAATTGAGTGTCCTTGAGAATTTGCTTTAGAGTTTAGCAGCTGAATTTGCACAAACGAACAGTAGATGAGTAGGCTGCAGCTATACAGCCTTTTAATGAGGTACTTCACTTGTGTCATTTGACCAATGTTTCAGGCTCCTTCCAAGTTACAGCTAATATGACTATAAACCTAATCACAACGTAAAAAAAAAATATTTTTAACCTATAATACTTTTTCAGAGTATCCAGAGTAGATTTTCTCCTGACACAGAAGAAAAACTGACAAAATGTTGCTTCATCTTCTGGCACAAAGAAAAAAAGAAAAATAATCAGAAGAAAGTGAATGGAAATATCTAAGGAAATTAAATAAGTGGGTAGATTCAATAAAAGAACAAAGAAAAATCTCTGTGTGAAATTACTTGTTGATAAAAAACATGTAAGGAAAACACGGCAATTAGTTCTGCTGAACTGCTATAAATCTGTATTTATAAAATACCACTATTTCTACTTAAAAGAGATCTTAGAAGTACAACATGGAAATCATAGACCATCTAACTACCATAGGAACACTGTCTTGCTAATACTTTAAAATCCATTTTATATGATCATTCTAATTAAAACATTGAATTTTATCAGGTGTTTCTTTATTTATCTCCTGAAAATTTCTAGAAATACTAGATTGTAGAGTAGTCATTAGTGACATAAAGAAACAGCCCCATTATATGAACTTTCTTTTCTTTGACTGTATAATTTCATTCTAAATAAAACCAAAATGTTTATTATGAGATCCATCTAGCCCAACAAACCATTTCCAACATTAGTCAAACTTCTGGTCTGCTCCAGCTGTCCTGCAAGAACTTTGAAGCTACTGTCTTGAAAGGTTTAATGAGTGTCTGTGCTCCAAACAATAAAATGCTATTAAATCTCATCTTCTGAAGAGCTCAGCTCACCTCTGAAAAAACCTAAATCAATGAGATTTGCAGCCATTGAGCACCTCAAAGCCAAGTCCTCCTTTTTTAGTTTGACATGCTTATCCATGTATCCATTATTTCAGATGATCATCAATTTAAGAAAATGAAAAAACCAAACTAAACCAAACAAACTACACTTAAAAAAAACCCTCCTAGCCTGGTATTTTGTATTGCAAAAAGAAAAACAGAGTCCTGACATTATAAGAACAGTGTAGATTTTGAAAATTTCTAGATGCCATAAAAACACCCACAGAAAATAATTTTTCTTTTACCATGTTGATCCATCTCCTGAAACAGGGACTACTCATGTAGCATTCTAAATCCTTTCAGATAGTCATATGAAAAACATCCAGTCTGTTAACCTCATACTGACATTGGTGGAGAAATATAACCAGTCTCAAAAGACATCACTGTTACTTGTGAGAACAGCACTTCACCAACACTGAGTAATGGATCCCCCAATCTGACTCAGTAGTATCTTACTAATTTCATTTGTCTTGTGTCTCTGTCCTACTTGTGTATTTGTTTATCTATAAAACAAAGCTTTCAATGATTTTAAGTTACACCCTTGGATCACCAAATGTAGCTTTGCTAGCAAGTGCTTCCAAGCCAAAACATCATGGGCCTGCACTGTAGGGAAATACCTGAGAATCATCCACTCCCACCTATTAAAATAGGAACATCAGTCTTACTTCATTAATTTCTGTTTTTTGGCAGAGTCTTTGAAGCTTCTGAATTCCTCTCCCTCTTTAATCTCAAAAAACTGAGGTTTTAGTAATGTTTGCTGATCCTCCTTGAGCCTTTCCTGCCGCTTTACTTTTTCCTCTTGGCGTAAAAGCTTGCGCTGTTTCCTGACCTCTTCAACCCAGCCTTTTTCATCATCTGAACTCTCAGAACTTTCTGCATCACTTGCTTTTCCTTCTGGTTCTTCCTCCTCTTCCTGAAGACAAAAATAGTATAAAATAAGAAATCATCAACTAATTTTCTTTCCAAATCATTCCTGCAGAGTACCTGACAGCTTTTACATAGATACAGCTGAAGAGAACTACAATTTTTGAACAAAAGCAGTAACAGCAAATAAAGCCAAAAATACATTACAAGGTTGTTATAATCTATATATTCTATGTTTTTCAAACCCTTATTTGTGCAAAAACAATATTGCATCAAGAAAGTTGATGAACATTATAAATTACACTTAATTTTTCTAGCTACTAAGACATTCTTGTATTGCCTCCATCTTTCTGGGGTGAAAAGTCTGAAAGTTTGAAACAGAGGAAAAAAAAGCCTATGGAGTTTTCTTAATCCAAATGGAAAATATTTTACCGGTCCTTGAGCTTCCAGTTCTTCTAAGATCTTTAGCTTCCTCTTTCTTTTCTCACTTATTTTAGAAACAAGTGGGTTAAGTAGCCTGAATTCTTCACTCTGCTCATCCACCTGAAAATCTGGATTCTCAAACATGACCTTAAAACGATCATCTTTAAGGAGGCTGGGCAGATTCTGGAACAGAAGCAAAGCATAAGCAAGTTAGACAATTCTGAATCAGACATTAACAAAATAAGTAACACTTTTTCTTAATTAAACAAAATTAATAACAGGCATATGAAATGCCAGTTGCTTTATCCTTCCAGGTCAAATAAAAATCAAGATTTATGCTTATTGTATTTTTACAAAGATTGTTTTAAGCTACCTGTAAGCAAGAGTTTTTTTAATGCACAGTACAGACACTTTAAATACACAATTACTAATATTTTCAAATAAATGTTTCTCATACATTCAGCCAGCTAGTCTGGAGACATGTTGATATCTACTGACTAATCAGCAGTACCTCCAAGGCAAATATACTGCCTAATGGAGATATGTCTACAACATGTAAAACAAATTATAAAAGTACACGTCTTTATGCAATGCTACTATTATTTTACTGTAAATACTTCAGAGGAAATGTTATACATATTATAATACTTTTTCTTCACTACTTTCATATACAGAATGGAAAAGGCAATTTAATTCATATCAAAGTAAAATGAACTCAGTGTAAATTATGTTACTGGTGAATTCAGAATAGTTCAAGCTACTAATTCATCTTATGAGAAGACCAGATACTGTCATTTAAAAATAATTGCATACATAGCTTTTTATTAGGAAATCCTTATTTTTTAACATTGCTCAACTTATACCAGCACATTAATCCCACTAGTGCATTAGGTTTTCATTGTTACTGAAGAAAAGGAGGGTAGAACTAAGGATACAGAAAGCAAGATGAGTAAATTTCAAACACAAAAACAGTGCAAATGTGTAACTTTCAACCACAGCCAAAAACTAAATCCCAAAGCCTAAAACAAACTGCTTGTCTAGGACTCTAATACTGTTTCAGAAAAATAATCTGAATGTACATTTTTATATACTCTATTTAGTCCAGTTAATAACACAATCTCCATGTACTCCAAGATAAATCAGTCCCCAGCTACTGAACTCTCATTTTCAATGCACGGTTTGCTTAAGTTTGCATTTAAGTTTCATCACCACCTATCTTTTTAGTCACAATTCATCCTTCCTACTAACCTTAACACACGAGTTTTCATTATTTATCACATGCAGCTGGTGTCTGCCTTTCATGAATACTATATTCCTGTGAGAATGAGCACCTATGAATTGCTACCTGTAAAAAGCCTCCCTCCATTAAACATTTACCCATTTCTTCAATTAACACTTCTCTTAGCAGAGAAATTAATTACTTTTAACATCCAGAAGAACTCCTGTTGCATAAAAGCAAACCATTTTGGCTATTCTATAAAATATATTTAACTATATACACAAAAAAAGGCAATTGTATCTTAAAATTTAGAGATAACGTTTATCCTGTCACCACCAAAATACCAAAAACAAATGGAAACAACAGGTCTTGTTTGAACAGCTGTGGTATTGAGGCTGCATTAACCAGCTTCTGGAGTCCTATGAAACCCATATTACCTTCACAGTGAGTATTTCATAACTTTTAGCTTCAAGTTACTATATGGTCTTTTTTGTGCTGCAGCTACAGTCAAATCCATCTTAAAGTCACTTACCAGTCTAAGTTATTTATAAGAAACAGAAACAATGGTATTTTGAATCTGTTTGGCCAAACATCAACAACAAAAAAAAAAGAATCCTGTAAGCATTGCTAGTTCTGTGCTCCCAGCTAGAGAATTCACCAAAACAAGAGCTCACCTTTTGTTTTCTTTTTTTACTAAACTGTTGCTCTTCTCCTTCTTCTTCAATCAGTTTGAGTGCAAGTTCTTTATTAACCTTTGGGAGTTTCTAAAAAGAGGAAAGCAATTAATAAATTAGTCTTTTACATATGCAACCTACATGGTTTATGTTCTTACAACTATTGCAGAAAAGCTCCTTGACTGGTTCCAAATATCTCTAGATACTAGTAAAGCAACTGCACTTTGAGATGATTTAAGAACTTATGTATTATTTTCAACTTCTAATGCATCAGATTTAGAAGTCCAAAAGCAACTCTTTTTCCTTTTATGCCTAACAGATCCAATCTACAAAGTTACTAGTTATAAACAATACAATAGCAATATTTATAACAATACTACTTATAAAACAATACAATTTTCATCTATCTCTTTCCAGAGTATCATGTCTCAATGGCTTAAGTAATTCAATGATGGAAGTAGAAAATGCAAAGTTTTATCAGTGGATTATCTGCTCAAGTGGCAAATGAGATGAGAGCTGCTCTTTCAGTTTGGTATCAACCTTTCAAAAATCACATGTATGGGAATTTTATGTTTCCATTCAAGAAGTTGTATAAATTACTTTGTGTGTCCAATGATAAACAGAATCAAGTCACTACATCTCTAAGATACACTTAGGAAAATATTACTCTTTATGAATAGTTTTCATCAAAGTATACTATTTGTTTCTAGAATTTACCTTCAGTTGAACTCTCTGTGCACGTGTTTCTTCTATCTTCTGCCTTATTTTCTCTCTTCTATATTCTTCATAGGCAAAGGGGTTGGCCATCATTTTTGCCTTTGAACAAGCAGGAGGAAGTAAAAAAAAAATACCATTAATACAGAACACAGTCCATTATCTGGATGGAAAAAAAACCCAGCCAAAACAAAAAAACGAACACAAAAAGACGAAGAAACCCCCCAGCATATATATTTTATTGTTAAGTATAAAAATTGACAAGATTCAGCCTTATTTACCTTATGATAAAGTCTTATGTCCATGAAGTAGCCATGCATATATGCTCTGAGCAATGATGACCCAATGAGATGAGCAAGGCCTAGGGAAAAAGTTCCAGAGAATTTCGAAGAGCTTTTACATATAAAGAACTTCTATTCCAAGCCAGCCAGTTTACTTCCTTAAGACAAAAAAAGCACTGCCAAAGCAAAACATCAATCTAGCAATCACAATCATGACATCAAGACTAAGTAAAACTGGGCATAAAAATCTTTTTGGTGAGCAAAAAATTTTAAGCTTCTTCAGAGCAACCAAATCCATGTTTCTTGTCATAATACATGTTACTGAACATGTTTTTAAAATCCTCACATGCACCATGTTCTACAGAAGTTCACAAAGAATACCAGAGGATATTTTGAACATCCATAGGTGTTTGATAATCCCTTTTTTTAGTGTGATAGAGAGATTGTTTTAATTAAAGAGGCTTGTCTTGGGTCAAACCAAACACTCACAGTCAGAGGTAAATTTAAGTAACTATAGCAAAACATTGCTATCAAACCATGTAACAAATAGAAAAAGGACTGTCTCAGGAGAAGGTTGCTTACCTTCTCTGCTATACAATTTTCAGTATTCCAATTTCTTCAAACTATTAGCCCTATAATGATTTGTATTTTCTGAAAATTCTGCATTCAAATAGGGTACCCTTTGGCTGTGAGTTCCAAATTCTATTTTGAGCACCTCAAAAATATTTTGCAAACTAAATCCACTTCTCTTCCTATGCCTTCCATGTGGCATATGAAAGCACACACAACAGATTCCCAGAGATATTATATAAGCAAATATCAATCATCTTCTTGGGATAAAAATCTGAGAAATACAAGTGTCTACTGTTGAACTGGTTGGGAATCAAAGAACTTAAGTGCCATCAGTCTGGAATATTAATAACCAAGAAAACAAGAGGAAACTACTGTCAGTGAATTTACAACAGTGCTCATACATCACACTAAAATTACAAAAATCAGATGTGTAAATGTTCAAAAACTGAACAAAGAAGTCAGCCAAAGAGCAGATACAACTGTTTTACCTAAATTTTCAAGGTCTTTTCTGGTAACAAATTTGTAATCATCATAAACAGTGCTTTCTGGATTCTCTTCCAGTTCTTCAGTCAAGTTGTCCAAGAAGGAACACCATTTTGGGGCAGGTCCTAAAACCTGTGGATATTAAGGAAAGTTGTAACATTGCGTTTTCTTGCAGAAAAAGCCTACAGTTAGGCTCTTGACTACTGTGCTGTAATGGAACAGCAAATTAATCCCACAGCACCTAGAGAACACAATTAAACCTATTGCATGTATTCCCAACAAAGAGTACTATAGATTATGTAAGTGTTGTTTTAATTTAGGTCATTTGAGACCAGGCAGTTTAGAGCTTTCAAGTTTAACTGTTTCAAGTGGTCCCAGTCTGATTAATTTATTAAAAGCTTAGAGCCAAGCATTATAGAAGAAATTACAAACTAATAGCACTAGATAGCAACTAATTTGTAAAGTGCTGCTGGATCTTGAACTCGTTAGGTTCACTATGCAATCCTTTTAAATCCTAGCCTGACCTATTTGTTTTAATTATAACACCACAGATAGAGTTCATGTATTTTATTCAGGAATAAATCCAGATTGTATGAACAGGTAATAGGAAATATTAAAAATACTTGCATATTTCCATGATGAGACCAAGGATTTGTTTGTACAATATTAGCTAGCACCATCAATATATTTTTCCATAAGCTTCCTCCAGTTTCCCAAGTTAAAAATCAGCTCCCTTTACTTTTCCCTCCTGCTGTTCTGAAATTCCTTTCCATCTTGACTCATGCAGGCACACACAGCTGTTCCAACAGTCTTATTTTAGTAGGTGAGTTAGCAGCATGGAAAAATCTAACACTGCATTTCTCTCTTTGGTGTAAATCAGCTGACGTTTTAGAATGTTAAGTGACCAGTTAAATCCTATAGTGGGACTTTTAATGAGGTTTCTGATTTGTTTGCTAAAAATTCACATTAAAAACTCCAGAGTCAACCATAGGAATGCTTGTGATACAACAACAACATTTTAAGATCCTATTCAATTATGGAAACAACTAGAAGTGATTTTATTTATTTAACATATAGTTTGTTTTAAAGTGATTGTGTGATAACAATATGAGATAATGCTGCACATCTAAGAAGTGTCTTTCTTCTAATTCAAAAGTCCTCTTTTGAAGACTATACACAAGAAAACCCATAAAATTGTGTTCTAGACCATAACACTCTATCTAACATATCCTTGCCTGTAACACTCCAGAGAATAATATTTTATTCTAAACCACTATTGTCTTTATATTAAATATGATTTATCTTCCTAAGATCTCAGCCCTAGCTGAGAATCATTATATGCCAAATGAAAAAGGGCACTTTTTTTACCATGGTGTATATTTCATTCCAATTACCAAGAGCTTCCAAGGAAATTCCCAAGATGTCACTAACAAGAAACATTTTATCTACTTAATTAACCAAAATCCCCATGTCTGCTCCAGGAATAAATGACATATATAACACTCAGATTGACTTCTTGCCAACATTTCAAAAGCTTTTGTCTCCATCCAGATTTTAATTTTTTATTTTATTTCCCCTCAAACCCACTTATTTAAATGCCAAGCTTTTATATTAAAAAGAAAGCAGCCTAGATCTATTAAAAGTCTTCATACCACGTAAGAAATCAGTTATCCGTGCCTCGCTACGAAGACTGGTGTGGAAGAACCTTAAGTTTACCTATATAATTTTGTTTTATATTAAGCAGTTTGTCCTTCTTATTAAAAAAACTCCCGAGCTGCTTACTAACTAAATAAAACTTCTCTTGTAATAAAATTTAAGGACAACATTCTCTCTTATACTCAACACCTGATACTGAGAGTAAAACCATGGGGCATAATCTGTGCCATGAAACTAGTAAATCAAAAACCTGAGTATTCACAATAATCTGTGGAACGAGTTGGATGATCAGATCATAGAAAACAAAGTGGGGGAAATGAGATAATGGAAAAAAAGAGGTGGCAGAATACCCGGAAAAAATTGGAAGTCGAACCATTATTCAAATTCCACATGTTAACTGACAGAAAGGAAAAATCCTACAGAGATGTCTGTGTATGTTTTATTACCTTTTTCCCCTTCTCCCACCCCACTGAAACCACTTATTCTACCTATTCTACCTTAGGAGCTCTGCTTCATGCATTAAAATGAAACATTTTTTAAAGCTTAGGAAGAAATTCAAAAATAGAAAAGGCAAACAATATCAGCCACAATGACAAGAACATAATCAAGAAATGCCCTTTTTTTACAATAGTAATTCTTCACAGAATTTAACTGCTACTGCATTTTTAACTCCAGAATTTAATGCTCCACTGTCAAGAAACAGCCACCCCAGGATGATGCTAAAAGTACTCCAGAATGCCAGGCTTCAAGACTCCACCAATCCTCTGACCAGGTACAAACAACAATTGACAGGGTTGGTCTGAACTGTGCCTCCAGGGACAAGGTGGGACAAGTGAAACTGGCCCAGTTCATGGCCTTCCAAACAGCAGCCACATTGCATCACAAGTGGGACCCCCCTGGGACCCCTTGGAGCTGCTGTCATCCAGCAATGGCACCACCTCAGCCTGGTCTGCAGTCCCTGGTCCCTGCTAAAGCCATCACAACAAAACAAAGCTGTGAAGTTTGTGTAGGTCAATTAATATACTTGTCAATTTGGAGTGGAAAGGTACAAATCTACCACACCTCACAGAGAAAAACACACTGAAATTCACAGCATGAATAAGAAAATGTTACGAGGTAAGTAATTGCATGCAATTTAAGTGACTGATAAGTACAGACAGTAGTGTGCCATCTAATATCAAATTTTTCTTATACACATTAGAATATTTCTTAACTTTACACATAGAAAACACAAAATATGATGAGTGGTCTAGCATGCAACTGAGCAGAGACAAGTCCGAGACCAACTTGTCCAAGAAACAGAAGAGAAAAATGTTCACAGAAAAATATTTTTTAAATATTGTGAAATAACTTCAAAAATCACAGTTCTTTGTATTCTATTCTACAAGATGTTTAACTTTGTAGACTTGTAGCACCATAAGTCTTACGTGGCACAGCAACATTCTAATGGCCATGCCCAATTCCTAAGAACTTCTGTAGAAAATACAATCCTGTCATTGGTCTGTAATTCTCCTAAAATTAATGAACGCTAGGACAGCATAGGTATTATTCCCAGCCCACAACAGATGTTCCATATCTTGAATTTGGAACACCAGACAGCACTTGCACACTTTTAAACACCACTCAAGAGTTTGATAGCCAGCTCTGCAGAGGCCTTAGAGCCAAAAAAACCTGCCCTAATGCTAACTAGTATTAAACATGCTCAACAACTTAAAAGAAGCCCAGGATATGTAGAAGATTCCAGTCAGATGTCAAGAGATTGAAATTAAACTACTATGAATGCACATCCAGATGAGTATTTTTAAGTATCTGTTTGAAGGTTTCTGAGACCAATTCTACAGGAATGACTGAACAGCTGCTCTTTTCTTCTCAGGGAATAAAAACAGGTTCCAAAATCTGTTTTTCTGGATGTTAAACAGTAAGTTCCTGGAAGATTTCAAATAAGACAGTGATAAACTCTTCAGCAATAAACCAGATGTCAAAATATAGTAAGATTCAACCCCCCAGTCTTCACTGGTTTATTTTAGCAATCAAAAATACGCAAAATGTTCATAGACAGCATTAATCAGATTTGACAATTATTCAGTAGAATTTGTAAAGTTTAGAATGTCCGAATTCCCTTTAGAAGACTAACTTAATGTATGTGGACATCATTCCACCACACAGTCCCAGAGGCTTTGGAAAGCAGAGGCATTATTTGCTGTGGCTGCATGAGACAGCAGCAGGCAGATTCACAAAAATTTCAGTTTCACAAGAAGTAACTCTGTAAGGCCGCATCACACCACACCATGGTGATACAGTTAGTAAGAAAAAAGCATGAAAATACATCCTATCACTGTTCTTTTGTATTTTAAAAGTAAAACCTTCTGTCAAAAATCTGTTCGTGGTACCTTCTATGCATTTTGACTATTACTAAGTAGCAAAAATGTATTAACTAAATAATTAATTGCCATATTATTTGAGTATTGTGATTACAACAAAAATAGCATATATTTAAGATCTTCAACAGATCTCTATGTACAGTGTATTGTGTAAAACTATTAATGAGTTGGTGGAGACATTTTGTACCAGTCCAGTATATGTGAATACCAACTGTAGCAAGGACTGTGAAAGGCAGCAAGGAGGATTTCTGAAACAGTAATGCTTGCACAAGAATAAATCATCACAGAGACACTGTAAACTAGAGCTGAGCTAAGTACCAGAGGAGTGTGTGACTCTTAACAGCCATTTAAGTGGAGATAACGGGGAACAACTAACAACTAATTTTCAGATGAAATCTGAAATATTCAAGGAAAACATTATACAGTTTGAGTGCCTGTGATACGATGGGATTTGACTTCACAATCCAAGGTGGCACCTCCATTCCCATTAAAAACAAAACCAAAAATAAAACTTAAAGCATTTCAACAGAGGGATTATTTTCTAGACTATAATATATAAAATATATGTAGTTTCAAGAAATATGACCCAATGACTTCACATACATATTTACCTATAGGAGACAAAAACAGTTCTTTGGAGAAGACAAATAATAACAATAAAATCTTAATTTTGTTCTTTTTTTTATGAAATGGCACAATATAAAGCATTTAAAACCTTTAACAGGATATAACTGCTGAAGAAAAAAAATGCACATCTATGCATGCATATTCTCAGTTTCAATCACACCATTTAACAGGAGAAAGAGATTACAGAAGTTCTAATGAGAGAGGTATGTGTGCCCAGGGTGTGGGCAGTGATTGAAACGTGCAATTGCATTCTAAACATAATTAGCTCCCTAATTGTATTGCCAAATTTAATTAATGAAATTACATAAAATATTAATGACTATTCATTTTAAGAGTGTTGTTTTCAATGTTTTGTTCTCTAATTTTAAGAATTAGACAGATCTCAAAGTAATAACTTTGAAAAGTTTCCATCTAGATGCATTGAGAAGTCAATTCAACTTCATTGCACCTCGTTAAAAGTTAACATTAAATCAATTGCAATTGGTAACTCTAAAAACCCAGATGGATTATTTCTATCTTGTAGATGTGGAAAGCTGCAGCTCTCTGTTCTTGTTACTGTGCTTTTGGCCTTAAACCATAGCCAGCCCACGAGATCAGCTCCTGTTAGGAAGGAGCCTTGGGACCAGAGTATCTTGTTATGTTTCTGTCTACTACGTTTCCATACACAGCGTTTCCACAGCAACCAATGTGCTCCAAACAATTTGTCATTTCGAATTCTGCCATTCTTTTGTAATCTTAATTCTTCCTATGAATGCTCTACAATCAACTCCAATTATGCCCTTTTAATCTCATAATTCTATTTAATGTACTGAATAAAATTCTTTGATTCTCTAAATAAAATTGGTTTGGGGAATAAACTCCAAAAAATCTCCTATATATTCTTCATAATTTCATGCTTTCGTTCACCCTGCATCATATGGTGTAGATTTGGTGGTTTTAAAGACATCAAGTAGCTCAGTGGAGTACAGACATGACCAAGAGAGACTAAATAGCACATTCTCTCTTTTTGGCATACTGCTGACAACAGCACTGCAGTTGGTTTTAGGCCCACACACTCATAAATTTCTGAAATATACAATGAAATAGCTTTTTCTCTCATCCTGACTCCAGCACATCCAGACATTTTTGGCACATTTGTTAATCAGAGAGGTTGAATAGTTGGTTTTCCTACCTTTTACTACGCTATGGAAGCTGCCAAATCAACTATTTGGAAGTTTTACTCCTGAGAGAGCATGTTAAAGGAAACACTGCTTTTATGATCTTCCCAGTGTTAAACAAAAACTGCTGCAGGAACTTGCATGCATCTTCTAGGAATGAGATACTAAATCTTTCTACCCTGGTAGTTATCAGATAGTAAGTACTTCTTTTTCTAATTCTAAGCAGTTTGGCTTTATAGTGGTAGTTTGGGTTTGTTTTGTTGTTTGTTTTGGTTTTTTTTTATCTCATATCCTCTGGTCTGACAAGTACTACAGTTAGTTAACCAGTCACAGGTCTGCTCTCACTGTGAGTGAGTGCTCTTGGTGAAGCCACCATCTTTTGAAGGAGACAACGGTCCAGTTACTCATAATGTTGGGAAAACACACACTCAAGCAAATAAAGTTATTCTTTAAAACTGTAAATAAGATTATCAGAATAGCTCTTTTCCTCACAAGACAGAACTAAAAAGGGACACTTCTCAAGTCATCTGTGATACACCAGCCATGGCATTAAGAGTAGTCTGATGTTTCCACTAATGTCCCTACCATGTTCTGACATACATAAAACAAACCCTTCATCAGTATTGTTATGGATCTTTTATTTATCAGACTCCCTACAGGTTTTAAATATTGAAATAATGTGAAGTCAGAAAGATACACTGAAACTTGAAGTACAGGAACACACTATTTTCACATGAAGTCAACTAATCAAATGAAGCCCAAAAGTTGAGTACGGAATTCTCAAAGCTTATGTTATGACTTACTTCAAGCATCTTCCCAAAAAATATCACCTGGAAATAATCCAAAAGTTACCAAAAGTCTGTCCTTATTCTAACACAGCAGCTTCTATAGCATACCTGCTGCAAAAAGAGGCAAATTGCCTTAACAGGTAATAGGTACATTGCCTAAATACTGTGCAATGACTTCAGCTGGGACTCACTTCCAGGTTTTATTTACCTATGGACATGTGCTGATTGTGTTTCTTTATCCATGAAAAAAAAAAAAAAAAAAAAAGGTGCAGATCTGATCTAATCCCTTGCTGACAGTAAGTCACATTTTACTTTGGCCATCCACACCTTACATTCCCTACCACATTTGGCTAAGTGTTCTTACCAATACCTTATAGGTTCTGAGACTCAGTAGAACCTTAATGAAGTCAATTTACTGTTCAGTGACTCTGTGTCACTGAACCAGCCCATTCTCCCTCACAAACGACACCATCTTCAGTTTACACAGTCTAACAAAAAACTCCACCCAATCATGATACATTAGAATAAATTCCTCACAAAGTTCTTCCCTTGCATTTACAATTGTGACTGCAGGAGAGACAGACAAGGCAATGGTAAGTGGGAAACTTCGTAACTGTCTTGGCCTTCCTTTTAAACAAGGAAACAACTTTGACACAGCTTCTAACTGCTCCAACATGTTCAGAAATCTGTTTCTCAAAACATAATGGCACTTCTTGCAATACTAAGACCATAGGCCATCTAATGGACAAAACTTCCACTACTAACATAGAGTAACACATGCATTGATTTCAGAATGCACGCAATAGCGGCTGATGGCAATCTAAATTAACAAGGAAGAACCACCAAAAATAAGCTAGAAAAGTCCCAGCATGTCCCCTCTCAATTTCTCTTGATGGGACAGGAAAATTCCTCAACTGTCACATTGTGTAGGATCTTGCCTCTCGTGCTTTTAAGTGGCTGGGAGCAACAGATGTCTTACAGTACACACCAGATGCCAAGTAATGTTACAGCATAAATACAGTCATTAAAACAAAACATACTGGAGGATAACCAATATTTTAAGGAAATTTGAGAAATGCTACAGATGTAAAGGTAATGGCAAATACAGCTCTTTGTCTACCTAACATGACTGACAAACTACCAGAAATCTAGTAATGTGTGAGTTTCTAGTAACTCCCTACCATTGCATCTTAATCGCTTTTTGCAAAACTGAGAGGAAGGCTTCTTTGTGAGTTTATGCAACTACTGCCAGACAACACAAAGGGAAGGAAAAGCAACTACCTGTTAGGAATGTGCAGCTCCTCCAGACAGATAATAAAGATAAGCTCAGCATAAACCAATTTCATTGCAAAGCGTAATACTAAGGAAATCTTGTATAACTCAGGAAATAATTTTAAGTAGAAAGTAACTTCCAAATAAATATTTAAAAGCATATGTATGTAGTAGTTTTATTTACTTCTACTGTCTTCTGCCATAGAAATTTTAGATCTTCATGACTTACTATTTCTGCACAAAATAGTTATAACTCACAACCTGTTTCAATTCTCAGTGCAACACAGAAGATGACTATAGAGTTACCCTATACTTTCAAACGTAATGAAATTGAGTTGAAATTATTACACTGAGAAAATTCTCACATGTTTTGTCTTTTCTGATCCAAAAGCTAAAACATTCTAGTTCTTATTGCATGCTGATAGACATGTAGCAGAGTACAAACTTCCTTTCAGCAATTACACAGTTTCATTATCTGTGACTGCCTCTCTCTTCACTGACTGAAGCTAAGCAACTGCACCTTTAAATTTTCAGAAATCAAGTGAAGAAAAGATAGCCCAAAGGAACAACTGCAAGTTAAGAAATAAAAAATATCTTTCAGATACTCAAGACTTAACAAAAAGGGACCACGCTTCCTCCTCGAAACATGTTTCTTAAGATAAGAACAGAAGGTCCATTACCACCACTTGAGAAATAGTCACAACACTATAAAAAGCATGTGATTCCTCTATCAATGGTCAGAGCAATCATCTGCTATAATTCCATACAACTTCTGCTTTTAAGTGTTTTCTCCTGTGCTCTATGAAGGCTTTGACGTAAACTCTACACATGACTTTAGAGTCAGTGTGCTGCTGTCTGTTCAAAAAATACTGAACAAGTGCTGCCTAGTACACTACAGCCACAACAGCACTAAGCAGGGCTCATACACCTTCATAATCTAGACACGATGTTGAACTAGTACATCATCAGCACCAGAAAACATCTAAAACAAGTTTTACAGGAAGATCAGAAATTGTTTCCTGATTATCACATATTTGTGTTTTCCTTCTATATATATGTGATAAGTAGACTGTGTCTCTCAGCTAGCACATGGGAAATGGAGGATATCCTTTGTTGGGAATAAGCCCAGTGTGCTATTTTTCAGTTTGAAAGTGTTTAGGTTAAAAGTAGGAAGCTCACAGTTCTGCTTGTGAAGATAAACAACTTTTTCCTATGCTTGCAAATACTGTGAGATAGGTAATGTTTCATTCATCAGACTTTTTTTTTGTGTAAAGGATTAGACTGTTCTGGATGAAAAACATAATTTTGCAAGATTGATATATCAAAACTCAGAATTAGTTTAAAGGCTAAAGATACACTCAAGTATCTTTTTATTAATGGAAACTTTCTTCTTTTCACACTTGGCAGCCCCAAAGCTCAACATAATACATTACTTCATAACAACCCTTCTTTCCAGTCATTTCACAGTTTTCAAAATGAACAAACTAAGATTAAGACCAAAATTTTCCATTCTACGTCACAATTACCGTTTTATTTTACAATATTTTTTCCCAGACTATGAAATGTTTTTCTACACTATCTATTGTTTCAGGATAGAAAAAAAGCTCTCAGCACAAGCCAGTTCCATGGTTGCTTTCCATTTTACCAAAAACACATTAGGGAAGGGCTGTATTGAACAAGACGAACAACTGTGTTCAAAAAAACACAGCCTTATCATGGGATCTTCAAGACAACATTTGAGGCAGCACCTATGCAGAATGACCTAACATTGCCAATCAGAAGACGAGAAAACATTCTAAAAGAAATCAAAATCTTGCACTCTACTGCTAATCTGTTCTATTAGTGTCAAAATGCCAAACAAATATAATAAGAATTGCATAATTTGATTCATAGCTTTTACCACACAAGCCAAAATTCTATACAGAAAGTCTCATTGTAACTCTAACAGCACCCACAAACTATTTGAATGACAGCTGACTATACAGAACACTGGCCTCAAAGGCACGAAGAACAAGGTGTGGACAGGTAGGTTTGTATTCCTATCATATAAAGACCCAAAAGAGAAAAAAAGACAATCAGCAGAACTCAGAGATAAGAATGCAAGTCTCAGAGTGATAAAACTGTTCTGAAAGGCTGTGATCGTAGAGCTAAGTGTGGAGAGTATAACACAGGGGAAACCCCCCACACCTTATAAAGTGAAAAATGACAGTATGTAAAGACAGGTATCTGATGGTTCTAACATCTTGCATAGAACTAGTGAGAGCACCCTGTCACAGACTGACGGAAGATACTTATCTATTTCAGATAAATTCTTTTTCTGTCTGTGAGTGAACTGAACACAACTTTGGTCAACACAGCCATTCAGAAGCAGCTCATCTGGATACCTATGATCAAAGCATGTTCATCTCTAATTTACATTCTAGAACTACTCCAAACAAATATCCAGAAAGAAACACAGGGGATGAACTAAGGTATTAAAAAACTGCTTTCGCTAGTATTTCCTTCAGTCCAAGTTCCCTCTACAGATTTGTTTCACCAAATATCCAGAGCATTAAATGAAAACATGTAAGCTAATAGGATTTGTTGCCTTAATCTGTGATTATGTTATTTCAGGGTTAACCACTAAGGAAAAACTAGTTTTTCTCAGGTTTTCTAAAATATTTTTTTCTAAATCCAAGGAAAAAGAATTTTTTAGGATAAGCATTTTTGATGCATGTTCAAAACAAAAATATGCTGTTAAACAGTAATTAAACCAGACTAGAGGATTATTTTAAAAAAACCACCAAAATTAGTTAAAGAATGTGTAAAAGGCAAGAAGTACCAGCAATGGCTGGTTTAGCTGAAAAACCACCCAATTTTAAGAGGACAAAATTAAATTTTATTTCTAGCAATAAGGACAGCCACATATCCAAAGTAGGTATTGTATTAGAATCTAGAACCCTTACACTCTTGGAGAAACTGAATCATTGAGTAGGCAAGAAATACTTGCTCTTGAAACATTTCCAGTTTATAACTCCAACAGTCCTGAATTAGTAGAGTGCCAGCATATCAAATTATTTTCCAAAACCACCTGAAAAGAAGCCAGAGATGCTCCAGGATTTATTTTTTCTTAAAGAGCTTAATATCTTCACTACAACAAAACTACATTGCTTCTAGCCTCAACAGGGAATGTTCTGCCAAGACTGCAGGAAAGTAAAAAAAATCCAGAACACAGAATATTACACTCAATTAATTACATGCTTAATTGCTCTCTTCTCTTAACAGCCTAATGAATACAGCAAGTTTTAGTTTCAGTATGTTTGTGTAGCCCAAAGTTACAAGTCCAATAAATAAGACAGGACTGATTTGCAACATCTGTGCTAAGATCAGACATGATTGCATAACCAGGAGTAAACACTCAGAGTAACACCTACAGCCCTTGCTCTCCACCCAGAGCACCCAGGAGCTGACGTGTGGCGGGTTTTCTGTACAACCTGCAGAGAGAACGTTGGACGGAATGGAACATGACAGCCTCAATTAAACTTAAAGAGAATCTGACTCATCTTAGATCCCAGGCCAATGGACCACCATGTGTCAGTGGAACTTCTGCCTCTCTTCACTTCTTTGGCCAGGACCTGGTTGCTCTATTGAATCAACTTATGTTTCTGAGTCAGTAGTCTAAAAACTATCCCAAGGCACACACAACTTTCATTTCAACCTTCCCAAGGCACACATCAAAGTAATGTACCAGGAAGCCAGCTGGCAAGAAGCAAGTTCCAAATGTTTGCATAAACTGCAAGTTAGCTATTAAACCAATGGCAAACAGCCCAATTCCAGTCAGGAATTCAGAGGCACTTGCCCTCATTACAGCCCAACAAAATAAAACAAAAACAAAGTCTCTAAGCTAAGCCATTCAAGATGTTACCCATGTAACACAAACATTTCACTTCAATGGTGAGATTCAATTTGCTTTTTGCCCACTCTGCATTGTATACCTATGTAAGGTATCTTGCTATTTAAAAGCAAACCTGTTTGTCCTTTCTAGAAAACCAAAAAATCCCCTTGTATTTCCTCTACTTACAGCTTTCCACACAAAGGAAAAAACTGAAGTGATTTTTTACTTCTTCATATGAAATGCACAGAGTTCTCAGACATTGCTAGTCTCAATTGTCATACCTATCCTGATGAAACTTCTGCAGGAAAAGCTGATGTGTGCCATTTCTTTTACAGGCAATACTATGATACTCAGTGTATCATAATCTTTTATAATCCTGAAGTTCAAGAGACAGTAATTTTTTGGGTTTGAAATGGAAATTTAGCTTTGGCATTAACAATGGAGAGAACAGGCACACGTACACAGATAATTCAGTCAGACATGAGCTCAGTCAGAGCACATTCCAAACTGGCCGGACACAAGCCAGCTCCAGTTCACCAGTCATGAACTGTGTTAGCACAGCATTGTGCCCACACTAATAAAACCTGCTGAGAGGCTGGGTATGCTGGGCTGGGCATGCTGGGCTGGGCACAGTCCTGCACTGTCTGGCCAACTCTAATCACGGACAGTGGATGCTGGGTCTGTCTGCACCCACCACTGTGAACGTTTTTCTCTTTTAGAGCACAGCACCATACATTTGGGATTTTAAGTATCTTCCTTGACCATACCCATGGCAATTCCTTATGGCTGTTCCAATGAGCATTTAAAACAAGAGAATAATTATTAGCACTACAGGCCCATGACAGGCACGGGCAATTGAATGGACTTTATTTACATAACTGTCCTTTACAGTTAACAGCATTTCTCCCAGGCATTTAATCTGTTATGGAATTCAACAAGACTTATAACTCAGGTCCTGTCAACATCTCAAAGACAAAGGACACATTTCTAGTAGTATTCAAATCTACTTTAAAGTAAATAAGGAGAAAATTAAGTTACTTATAAAAGCTGTGAATCCTAGTTCTTAGGAAAAAAGATAGAAAATTACACCATGAAAAGAGATCAAGTAACAAATTTCTTTAAAGTTTTGCTCCAAAGACCCATGTAACTAAACTTAACTTTCTCTGTGCAAGGAAATTAGTAAGTCTTCCAAGGTTGGAAAAAAAAACCAACCTTGTATTAATCATCTACTGACAGAGAAACCGAAGGACAGGTGTGCAACTCTGAGCTCAAATAACTAGCTTGGAAGATCAAGGAATAACACTGTAACATGAATGTGCTAATAACATTAAGTTTTCCTTAATAGAAATGCCCTGGAGCAGTTGAAGGGTGATACAAGTCCTCCATTTTATATTTTCTTCATTTAAAAGGTAGATTAAAAAATAAACAAAACAGCCAACAAAAACGGATTTAGTGAGCTACATACTTGATTTTTAGGAAATGCAGTGAAACACCCTTAAAATTATACAATACTGGCTGTGCCAGATCCTTCAGTCTTGCCTGTAAGAAGGCATAAGGTAAAAAAGTCAAACCAGAGATTTCTGTCTCTATTCAAAGTAACTTCTTCTCACTACTATTTAACTTTTCTATTGTCTAAAATAGGCATTACATGTTTTGAAATGAACTACAGATTGTCAACTAAAAAAGTAACAACAGTATTTAAAGTATCTTCAAACTCAAAGCCATTGACACAAACTGGAGAAGTTTAGTTATTAGAAACTTTATTAGAAGTTATTTGAAAAGCAAATTTAGTCTGGGCAGTAGCCTCTGAAAAAATTTTAAATTTTCTTGTACCTTAAAAATAATACTTAAAAATACCTTATAAATAACTTATATATACCAATACTTTAAATATAAAACTTATAATTGGATTTATGCTTTAACACTCATCTTTTGGGTCCATTTGTATATTTGTGTCACTGTGAATGTAAAACCCATAAAAAGGTGTCGTCCAAACAAGTTTTAGCAGACTCAGGTAACAAAAATCAGGGGATGGTGACACAGGAAGATGGTTTAAGGCTAGATTTATGTTAATTTTCATTGGAATAGCCTGCATGCTGTAAAAATACTAGATAGTATTAGTTAGTATTTAAATTTGCAATACTCTCTCTAGGTATGATCTAAAATCTAATACAGAGTGCTTGTATTTCTTAACTAAAAATTACTTGTCTGACTTCAGAAATACGAATTCAATAGTCATAGAGGAGTCTATGAGAATAAGATTTCTGTGAGTGAGAGCAAAAAGTAAGTATTTTTCATTTTGATTTACAATATATGAAAGAATACTCAAAGTAATACTCTCTTGAACAAGTTCTAACAAACATTCATCACTGGTGACAATCAAGACAATGAAATAACTTTTTGGCTAAGTTGGATGTGAATCTCTAATAGCTGACTTACAGCTGTCAGGTTCATGTATCATGCACACCTGCATAAAAAAAAAATTCTCAGTGCACAATTTTCGGAGAGAAGCTGAACCTTACCTTTAGTGACAGAAGGAATGCTTTTTCCATCTGGATTATTTAAATTGACTAATTAATCCATTCCAGTTTTAAAAACTCATCAGACTTTGAAAATATGTGAGTTTCTATTCCCCAATCCATTAATTAAAAAAGACGATAGAGAAAAAAAATGCTTGGAGAGCTACTCTCTCAACCTTACAAAGGATGAGGTAAATGCAAGGAAAGTGTTCAGCTTCTAACTACAGCTAATATTTTGTCATAAATAAAAAAAATATTTGTTGTCCCCCTTTGTTATCCAAAGCGTGGAACAGCGCAGTTAACAAAAATATGAGTTGGTTGGAGCTGAATTACAGAAACAGGCAATTCACATCCAAAGAACAACCTGACATAACTCATGTATAAAATGCCACATCTCTTTAAATGCAAAAATCTAATAATGTAAGTAAATATAACAGACTACAGAATTGTTTAGAGGGGTATACTACTGTGTTTAGACACACATGTATATATATTCTATTCCACAAAGAGAAATGTCAACTCATAAATATCCATCCTGAACACAATCAAGATCATACATAGCGGATATGGCAGTAGGGGATGACCAGAATGAACTGAAAAAAATTAAATTTAAATTAATTTAAAATCAATTAGCTAAATGAAGACTTTTTGGCTCAATTAAAAAATAGTTAAATATATATTTCAATATTAATAACTTTTATAGTTTGTCCAAAATGAGAATAAAATTAACTAAGAAGAGTATGTATTTTTAAAGTCTGGTCAGCTATTCTGCATGCTACATTTATATAGGTGTCCTACTATTTATCTTCTATCAGGACAAGAAAACCTCTAGGAACACACTGTAGAAACTAAACCAAGAGTGAAATGCAGGTGTAATTTTCTGTACCATTCCCTGAGACCAGAAGGCTTGCTACTAAGTTTCCCTAAAACTAATCTACAGAGATAAAGAATACAGTTAAAGCTACAGTTAAGCCTTTCAAGTGGAAAGCTTATCCTGTGAAAAGCTGCATTTGAAGAAAGCCAGCGAGCAGAAGTTACAATCAAGAACCATACTTGAAGTCACACAATCGCATTTCTTTGTCAGAAGAGAGAAGAATATTTGATAGCATATAGAATATGCTATGTCACTGTACACCACATATTAAAGACACTAACGAAATATTTCACAACAAAACAAAGTTCTTATCTTGAAAAACATAGTCCCTATATAGGGGGAATTTCTATTTAGGAATTCTTTTTCATCAACTATCAAAAAAAGCTTTACTTGAATTTTCTGCAGCCACTAATCAGTTTTGAAACTGGTAGCAAATGGCAAATTATGTTTTTTGGTTTTTTTAAGCAATTCAACATGTTACATTAATAAATTATGGTTAACCTAAATTTACGTTATTGTGACAACTCATGACAATGCGGATATAAATTTCAGACAATTGTGTCTTTAGGAGCAATATCAGCAATAACTTGTATTACTTACTGGTATATAATAGATATTCATTTTAGGGGCTTCATTAGCAGTCATCAGCATTCCTAAAAAGAGATTTCCACATTTAAAAATATTGATCAGAAGAGGATTAATACTATTTTTTAAAAAAAGCTCATAAAGTACATATTCTTGGCTTGCAATGGACATTAATCAAGACCATAAATCGTTGCATGAAATATCATGGAAAGAAAGGTGTGTTATCAGAATAATTAACAAAGCTTCATTTTCTATATATTCATTCCCTTTTGTCCTCTATCTTAATTGTTCAGCACCACTTTAAGCAAAATTAAGCTGTGATTTAATTGGCAGGTTGCCAACTTTCAGACCAAATATAAACAATTCATCCCTTAATACTGTTCAGCACAAGTCCAGTTAGTATTGCAGTTAAAAACTACATTGGACATAAAATTGCCTCATTAATACACTGGCATTTATACATGGGGTTATTTGTTTTATTTTTAAACACACACCTAAACAGAGCCATAAATCATAACATGGTTTACACCTTCATTCATATTTTATATTGGGAAATGTAAACACAACAGTAGCTTCTCAACCCAAAATGAGATACAGGATACTGTGGCTTCAAAAGGAGTAATAGTAGTGCTATAACCAAGCAGAACAAACATAGAATTTGAAGTATCTATGAATATACCAAAGAAACACCATGAATAAGGGGTTTATGTACTCTGAATATGAAAACATACTGTAGGAATACTAAAATCTGTGGAAAATCTCCTACTGCCACAAGATTTCATGTAAGTTCAAAATGAAGAACACTCTCAATTTCTTTCTACATAAAAGAGTAATAAGAACATTTGCCATATACCTTCACTTTTATCTCAGTTTTGTCTTTCCAATGTAGCTGATCAAGAGATAATACAAGAGATGATTATGAAGAATAAAAGTGCCATCAAATTAGATAACATTCTGATCTGAAAGAACTGTAACATATGCCACTGAGACTGTGAATAATTGGGTCAATTACTACACACCCAGAGGGTAGAAATATAATTTACACCCAACTAGAGGAATGCAATTAATATGGGTGGAGTAATCCTTCCTACCTAATCCTTTTATTATAAATACACAGTGCAGCTGGACTTACAGTGTCAGAAAAAAGGGGGCTTTCTTTCCCAGCAAAGCAAGATATTTGTGAAAGCTTAGTCAGCAAACAGGCTAAAAACTGTGCCTGGAAAGTTTTGCAGGCAATTTAAGGAAAAAGCAAGAATTTATAGCAGATAATCAAATACACACACAGAGTACTCCAGTATAGTATACAAGTTACATGCTGCCCTAACAGCACACTCAATACTATTTCAAAAGACAAAGCATCTTTCCATTGACTGAATAGGAATCATTAGAAATAAAGACAGAAATAAATCCTGCAGGTGCTTCAAAGATGACAGTAAAGTAAACTTCCTCTTTGAGAGTCTGTCCCCAATAATTAAAGGAGAACAAAACCAGACTTCAGAACAGCATATGAGTATATACAAGAAGGATAATAGAAGAATGAAAGAAAGTTAACAACTCTGAAAGGAGAAGCCTATTCCACACATTTTTATTGCTTCAGCTTGTTTAAATCAATTTTTATGGGAAGAGAGACCACACCCTAACAAACTACATAACAGCCTAATTTGATTACTATTACTGTGTAAGGGAAATAAAGGAGAGCCTTTTTTCATAAAAGTTTTAATAAGACCTTCTTTGGAAAATGGTGTGCAATAATACAGTATCATGAATGTAAAAGAATGAAAATGGGAATGAAGTGATAGTATGTGGAAGCAGCAGTTTTAGAAAATGCAGATTTCTACCCTTTAAATTTTCTTACAGTAATTGAAACAAATGAGACACAGACTTCTATACACTGAAGATACTGTCAAGTTTCATTTATATCCTACAAGTTAAATTGACTAAAGGCTACTCAGTAAGTGGCAAACCTTTTTTTCCCCTAGCCCCATTCTGCTCATGTGTCATCAGAGGAAGATACTAGACTATTAAGAGATCCACTAAAGTTTGTCATCATGTAGTTTGGTCAAAGATGCATGAAGGTTTGCATTCCAGGAAAGGTACTAATACTGAAGCTGGTTGGTAAAATAATTTAATTAAAAATGCCCAACTATGATAAAACCATCACCAAAAAAATAAGTTCACAGTATACTGATCTTGAGTTTACCATAACTGATAGAATTATAGAACAGTTTGGTTTGGATGATATTCCCATGGGCTCAGTTCTCAAGCTTGTTCAATTACCCCTGGATGGCATCACATCCTTCAGCTTGGTGTTGTCTGCCAGTTTGCTGAGGGTACAGTCAATCTCACTGTCTATGTAATTAATGAAGATATTAAATAAAACTTGTCCCAGTACAGAGCCCTAAGGGACACCATCTGTCACTGATCTCTATTTGGACATTGAACTGTTGACTACTACACCTTCTGGATGAGACTATCCACCAGTTTGTCATGCCCTGAACAGTCCACCCAACAAATCCTTATCTCTCCAATAAGGGTGAAAATGAGGTTTTGCCTTTCTGAGCAGCAGTGACACATGAAGTGTTAAAACACAAGCTAGGCAAAGATCTCCTGGGTTTCCTGTGCCATGCATCCAGCGGGGCTCTGAGAATACTGGGGCACAAGTAAGAGCACTGAGCCAAACCCAGACTGATACTGAAATCATGTTATATTTCCAGCTTTCCACAACTGCAAGCCCATCTGACTGAAAGCATTTCCTTATTTTCAGATCTTCAGTCACGATTATTCCTTAAATTCTGGACAAGCATGAGGTAGTTCTAGGCCTCTTACATGCTGGTCCAACAGTATTTATGATAAACCACCTCTTACCCTAGATCTCTCAATTTCCACTGCAACATGCTCTAGTTTTTGCCCCACTGTCTCCATGTGACTATAAAATACAACCCAGTTTTCTTCCCACAACAGTTCTTACAAAAACCATCAACCTGTCTCCCTACAGACAATAAGAAGAGCAGGACTGATTTAAGCAGGAGATGTGGGAGACAGAACAATCTTGATCTCAATCACAGACATGTTGGAAAGCAATGTCCAATAGCAACATTAGGGAGCATTCAATTCTTTGTGCTACAAGATTTATCCTGCAGAGTCTCATGAAAATAATTTCTGCAAAAGCACTCGAGGCATGTCCACATACCACAGAGGCTACAGAGCATCCACAGCTGAGTAATGCCCATCCTTGACATAATCAAACTTGACTTGACCTGAGCTACCTGATCAGACTCAAAGCTGGATCTAACTTCAAGCTGGCCATGCTTTGAGTAGAAAATACACTACTCCTAGGGGTACCTTCCAACCTAAATTACACTATGATTCTACATTGACAAATAACTTCTTTCTGTTCCGCTCCCTGTGGTCAGCTCTTCATTGATGCTGTGTGGATGTTAATTTGCTGCCAAGTTCTCTTTTAGATGGAACCAGATGAAACCTAAGTGAAATGCTGAAAATAATTCACTCCAATGATCTCACTCTCTGTAGCCTCCACGGATGAGGGTTTATCTCCAGGGTGCAGAGTCCACCTGTACCTCCTGTTAACACAAAATAATTCTCAAATACACCCACACGAACTCCTACATTCAACCAGGGCACATGACATGTACTGTGCTCATAAGGTCAAAAATGCCCACTATCTTATGAGGGAAGAGTATTTAATTGCTCATCTTAGCAAAAAAAAAAAAAAAAAAAAAAAAAAAAAAAAAAAAAAAAAAAAAAAAAAAAAAACTTCAACACATTCTTAACTGAAGTTGGCAGAAAAGACAAAGATAAGTTTTAACTTGCTAGAAATCTCAAACTCACTTATCTGCAATCTTAAATCTGAGCTGCTAGTACGAATCAAAGTCCAAGTTGCTCTGTCTTTACTGCTACCTCTCCCTAAAATTAGGATAATAGCAGTTTGCAACATAAGCATTATCTATTTCAAGACTTTTGCTCTCTGCCATCCTAGTGGCTCTAACTTATTTCATCTTTTACAGTACTGCTTTCTAAAAAGGAAGTAGGTGTCACACCGTACTTAAAAACTAAAGCAACTCATATTAAGCAAGAAAATTAAGTCCAGTTGCAATCTGAAGCACAACCAAATCTGAAGTATAAACTGAATACAACTACCACTTTGTAAAATATTCTTACTCAAAAATTAAGCCCTGGAAACCTCGTTTAAAAGCTATCCTCAGTTTTGATCTCTAAACATAACAATTACAAAAACCATGCAAATTTGTGCATTTAGGAATCTACACTTCAAACCAAAGTATTAAACCAAAGGCATGGCACAATTTAGTGCTGTATTTAAATCAAGGAAAGATCAAATCCTTGAAATACTTGAAAAAATCTGTGAACTTGCTGTAAAGAGATTTTTCCTACCTCTAGAAAGCAAGCTCTAACTCATCTGGGACTTAGTCAAGACAACAGGCCAAAAT
Source organism: Toxostoma redivivum (assembly GCA_013397375.1). Classification (NCBI taxonomy): domain Eukaryota; kingdom Metazoa; phylum Chordata; class Aves; order Passeriformes; family Mimidae; genus Toxostoma; species Toxostoma redivivum. The sequence continues at coordinate 195,032 of VXBI01014101.1, forward strand.
TCCTACTCTTATGAAATGAGTCACTTCAGATATTTGAAACAGTAAAAGAGGTCAATCACTCAATTAACAGCACAGCAGCTTCTAAATGCAAAAAGGCTCCAATGTAATACAGATGCAGAGGAAACTAGGGACACTAACTGACAAAAAACCCTTTATTCCAAGCTCGGCCATAAGGAGGAAAGTAGACTTAAATTGTATCACCTAAACAGAAATAAAGACCACACCTTGGGTTAACAAGCTTTTCCTTTTGAATTTAGCAAGACATTAATACACTTAACATACCTGAATTTGGATAAAGGCAGACATCATTTATATCATGTTCTGGCTCCATTGAAGTAAATATCTTTCCCTGAAATTATAGGAAGAAAATAAATCATAAAGAACTTCAAGCAATATAATTAAATTCAGTAAATCTAAACATTAATAATAACTACTGATGATGGAATAAAGATGGAACAGATTTTGCAGAACAGTAAAATATTATTACTATCTGAACATAACACAAGGAACTCAGTGTTGTATTTTATCTCTGATTGAATCTCTTATAAGGAAGTGCAGCCTACTGGTAATTGAAGGCACAGCAATGTACAGTGGCATCTCTGATTTCTGAGCTTACATTTCTGTGTTGAAAATATATGTCAGATTTACTTTATTTTCTGCAAAAGTGGAGCTGAGGTCCACAAGCTCCTGGCACATTATCAGTGTAACCCGCACTCTATTCAACTCTGAACGTGATAGTTTTAAATAATTTTACATTGCTAAGTATGATTAGCTGAAAAAAATTGATTAGGTGTGGAATTTAAATCTGGTGCTTGGTTCTTTCACTGTACTAATGTCTACATGAAATGAAATATAGCTCAGCACTTCATCTATGATTTATAAACTCAGTATTAAAAGAGGTCTTGATATAAAATAAAAGTAGTAAGAACATGCAGTGGTATCTAGCTTCGATCAGATTTGAAGTTATAAGGGTTCCTTAAGAAAGAGGTAAAAGTAGGAAACGTTCTTAAAATAATAAGAATTGGAACACAGTCTGAAAAACCCAGACAAAATACAGGTGCTCTTATAAGCCAACACACAAAACAGCCAGTAGAGTCTCTAACAACTGGACGACATAATCTGAAGCATGAGACTACATGCCTACACAATTCCAAATGAGCGACAGGAACAAGGCAAATTTTGATCCTGTTCCTCTTCTTTTCCTTTCCCTGCAGCAATCCCACCTACCTTTCTGGGCCCTTCCTTTCCCTCCCAGTTACATGCTGTTACACCACCCACCTCTGGTCTCTCCCTGATGATTAAGAAGAGCTCTCCTCCACCCCGGCCTCAGCAGACAAAAGCCTGGTGCTCCCCACCCCAAGGCACGTCTCAGCATGGGGCTACTCTGGTATCAAAGCCATATGCTCTCCACCCGCAGTCTGCCTCTGCACTTGGTTCCCAGCCAGAGATAGTCAGGAACCAGCATCTGGGAGAGGTGGAGCCAGCTGGAACATACTCTAGGAAAGAGTCCAAAGGGATCTTTGCCTTCCAGCGGTGAGAAACCCTCCCTTTTCCCACCAGAGGCCACCTGATAAACCTTAGTGTTTCATTCTCAAGGAGGGAAATATACATACCTAGGAAAAATGGAGAGAGGCCACTGCAGATGTTTTAAATAACAGCCAATAATTTATTTGCTCTTTCAAACAATAAAAATTAACTGCAGAGGAGCTTACAAAAAACTACTTGTGATCACAGAAAAGAGGCTGTTGAAAGTTCATGAAGCAGCACAATACTGAAGTGACTGCCTGAAATAATTAGAAAAAAAGCCTCTACTATAACTCTCTTTATGTTTCACTATGAAGTTAGAAAAGCATAGATGGAGCATGTTTGTTAAAAGGAACACAAAGACTACAGACATCCCCTCAAACCAAAACAAGTTACAATAGTATTACTATGAATCCATGGGGTAACAAAACATGTTGCCCCATGGATGCATAATAAAGTTCACTGACAGAGAGATAAGAAGGAGGACAGCATGATAAAATGAAAAAAGTGCTATGAAAATGAGAGATTTCATTTTCACTTAGGGGTGCAAAGGGCAGGGATAGACATTGCCCATTGCAACATAATCCCCTAATACAGTGTAAGACACACTGTTATTTGGCTCCATGATAGCATCTGCTTCAGTATCCAAACAGGATCCTGGGAAAATAAGCAGTTCCTGATTTTAACAGGTCCTTAACTAACTGATCTACCTTTGAAATTAACCCTACTTTGAGCAGGGAATTGGAATGAACACATTTTCTCTGGCGAAAAAACATAACTGGACATATTCAAGAACACTGTGAGAAATATACAAACTCAGGCAATGGCTAAGATACTACTTTTTATGTTTAAATCCTTCTCCTGAAAGAAGCCTCTTGGCCAGACATGCACAAACAGCTAAAAACCCCCAATACTATATCTTTATACCTGACAGGCTATTGAATAACTTCCTAGATGCTGATTTAGCCAGACAGGACAAAATGCTATGTAAATTAAGAGACATTAAAACCTCAACTTCTTACACTGAATTCCAGCCTAATTAATCAAGCTGCACAAAAAACACTCCAATACAACAAACCAAAAAAAACCCCAAAACTCGAACAGTTTCCAACCCAAATCAAGTAAAAATTAAAAAATCTGAATGCAGCAACATACAACTACTTACTGTATCTTTGTTCCACATTTTTATGATTCGAGAATCTGCAGAGATAATTAAATCCAACTGATGCTGAAACTGAATTGATTTAATAGGCAGGCCATAGTGGTGATCTTTGACTATTAATGGATTACTAGATCGCAGATCATATAATAGGACCTTGAAGAATAAGAGACAAATTAAATTTATAACATTGTAAGATCATGACGAAGTCATGCCCATCATATCTTCACTAAATATTTAACTACACTTGAGATTTTACTTAAAAACATAGGCAGGATTTACATAAAAGAAATAATTTTAAATTCTGAAAATAACTTATAAGTGAGCCCAGTTTATTCTAATCAGATATTTTAATATCTGCATGTTTCCATCTAGAAAAATTAATGAATTTAAGACCTTACCATCTTTCTAAAGACTTCTTAATTTCCATTAAAAAAAGAAACAATTTTTTTTGTTTCAACACTGTTAGGATTTCATAAATAGTAATGTTTCACTTTCAGATTCTTGTGCTGTTGTTATATGATTTAAATTTTCAGACTCCCTTCCATATTCAGGGAATCTAACTTTCCCTCAGTGAAACACCACAGAATGTAATTTTTTATGTTAAGGAAAGTAGAGAATATAGGCCCTGTCTTCCAGAAACCTGTATTTTATCTCCAATTTTTCCTACAGAACTTGAGAAAATTAAATCTTTCATATGTAAAGTATATATAAAAATAATTTTGGGGAAAATTAATATTATCTGTTTAATCAGAAACACAATTTACAATAAAATTTGTCTGACGTGTAGACTAACATAGCAAATACAATTCTCTCACACACACATCTGTTCTTGAAGATGCTACAGTTTTCTAAATCCATGAAAAAACTGATGAAGGCAGGAAACAATCCCCACCTTCCCTTTACAAATATGATGGTAACAATAAATTAATTGAAATTATTCTTCATATCAGTATAAGATACTAAAAGTCACAGTTGAAAGACAATAATTTCTGTTTTTAGCCACCATCAAGACAAGGGAGAGCACGTATGTTGCACTGAGATGGTACTCATAGTCTCAAAAAGCAGCAACTTCCCCACATACTTGACTCAAGTAATAAGAAAACGGCAAATCTGAAGTTATATAGTACATAGGTTATGATGATTTAAAGTGGTATCTACAAAATTCTGAAGAGCACAAGCATTTGATAAAATTAAACTGCAGTTTGACTATTACTACTCTATACATGTAATTTATGGTCTAATAAATTCTTGCAGTGATAGATATATATACTGCACTCAATGTATGATAGAACTGGATTGGGAATTGCAAGAGCAGGATCTCCTAAGATCTGTGGTAGATAAAGTCAGATCTACCTGCCCAGTAGATGTTCCAACAGCCATATTCAAAGCCCCATCAAATTTCAGTGCTGAAATGGATGGCAAACCTTCTATCCTGCAAAGCACAATGCTTACAGTTAGGCATTCTTTCTATAAAGCCTGCAAATAATTTTTTTAATGTTAAAAAATAACTAAGTTAATTCTTAGCTAATAGTAAAATAATTCACAGGTATCACTCAGAAATACTGCTTCAAAAAGCTGCACTGTTTATATTTACAACATTTGTATACATGTGCATTTGTATACAAAAATAGTGTTTAAGAGAACTCCTTTATGACTAAGAAAATCCTTTATTCACACTAGCAGTGACAAGAGAACAGGCAGGTCATTTTAAAGCAAAGTGGGATTTATTTCTAAAACCAAAACTTCTGAAAAATCCAGAACAACACAATTTGAAAAAGTAGCCTTTACTCACTCTGTGTCTGCTGTCACACTGCTTAAAGCACAGTCCAACAGCCCAACTCGATTTCTAGTTCTGGGATCCCAGCATTCCACTTTACCCTAAAGAGTTTAGAAAATATGGTTCAAGCTTATGCAGCAGATGCCTGGTAGTCTGCAAATGTCTAAAGAAAATTATGTAATATCTAATCTAATGAATAATTAACAAAATTTCCTAGGCTGACATGAGTTGTTCTAATAATGACATACAGGCTGCACACATTTAATTTCTAGTTTTTTCAATGTAATCTAAATCAAAATCACTAACACAAATTTTCTTAAGATTAATAGGGTACACATGCCAGCTAATTTCTACAGCTGGGTATGCTGCAAAATGAGAGAACATTATTTTTGCTTCCGTCTGCAAAATCTCAAGTGCTCGGCAACAAAGTAACTCCAATATTTTATTTGAACTATGCTCTGAAAAGTCATCTTTAACATATCTGTATCTAACATAGCAAATAAGACCAATTAAATTAATTAGGTTCATTACTTCTTCTTATCCTCCTGCAAATTAATATAAAAATGAAACAAACACTACTGCCCTTTTCTTAAAAGGAATGCAAACATTTACCTCAGCTGTCCCCATAGCAAACAAGAAGTGCACAGGATTTATGTCACAGGCATTACTCTCTCTACAACAGAAAAAGGAGTAAGTTTAACGACCTCAGAACAATTTAACACATGAAGAACTAATAAGATTTCTGTAATCACGTATACTATTGTTCAACCTAGAAAAGCAAAAGTTGGAGGGAGGAACAGATGGCCATTTAACAACAGCTTCCCATACTTAAGGGGAGCTTATTAACAATCTGGAGCCAGAGACAGCGCTGATTACTTCAAACAGGTAAGGTTCCAACTGGATGTAAGGATAGTATTTTTATGCTGTAAGGATAATTAAGCATGGGAATGTGTAAATCTTTGGAGTTTTCAAGACCCCCCTGAGAAAATTCATCTGAATTCATATGACCATACCCTGAGGAAGAGCCTGGGCTCTGAGGTCCTGTGTGTGCCTCTGCCCATATCCACCACCTACCACCAAGCCCTGCCACATCACTCTGCTCCACTGTATTCCTAAACAACTCAATAGGACATGAAGAAATGGCCTTAAGATGTGCCAGGGGAGGTTCAGATTGGATATTAGGAACAATTTCTACACTGAAGGAGTTGCCAAGCATTAGAACAGGCTGCCCAGGGAAATGGTTCAATCACCATCCCTGAAGGTATTTAAAGGATGTGTAGATGAGGCATTTGGGGACATGGTTTAGTGGTGGACTTGGTAGTGCTGGGTTAATGACTAGGCTTGATGATCTTAGAGGGCTTTTCCAACCTAAATAAATCTCTAATTATGTAAAAAGATTTTTGTGATTACTTATGTTCTAAAGCTTACGTCTCCAACATCTTCTGTCTGACTAATGATCTCCTTTCTCTCACCCAAGTATCCTGTTTCTCAACAGGGCACCCATAAGCCCTTTATTCTGACAATTCTTCCAAAGTACAAGTATTTCTTTCTACACCACTTATCCCAGTGCTTTCCAACTTCTCCCATTCAAAGCTCTCTACATCTAATTCTGTAACTCATGCAACTCCCTCACCTCAAAACCTTCTCACAATAAAGTCTCATGCCCCTAATCCAGATTTTATTCTACACCCTTACCTCTCCCATTCCAGGATTTTCCCCTTTTTTCCCTCTTGTTACTCAGTTTTTTTATTGTGCCTTCCAAAATACTTCTTCATCTATTAAGCTATTCTGCTCACTGAACACCAGCTGTTGCCCACCAACAAGCCACTATATCTAGTGAAGTCTGTTCTTTCCATCTGCCTCTCCACACATAAAAAAAGCTCAGTTTCTACTCTGGTAGGGTTTTCAAAAGAATCAGACACATGCTGGAGATATAAAAATTCTCTTTGGGCTACTTCAAGAACAGAAGGACAAAGACATGTCTGGGAAAGTACATACCCTGTGGGTAGATCTCTATATGATGGCTAAATTGAGCAATAATGGCAAAGTTGTAATGAAATACTCATAAGACCAAGTTATATAATACCTATTTAGTCCATATTAAGCAATTTTAAAACATCCACAAAAGAAAATTAAATTGAACAAAAAAAATTTACAGAACATGAAATGAAATGAGACTCAGACTCAGCATATGTTTGTTTTCAACTCTGCAAAGCATTTGGGCAGCATTCAGAGACAGTACTGGTGGTGAGCATGCTAGAAGTCTGCTTCCACCTGGTGGAAAGAACAGAAGTCATGTATTACACACAACTTACGAAGCTTCAGTTTGCAGGGAGTTCAGAAACCTTCCTTGTTCCAGATTTAGCCTGTACACTTCAGAACTACAAAAGAAAAACCCAAAATTACTCACGTCTTACGAATACTGAAAAACACTGTGATACATTTGGAGGCATTGTAAAGATTCTTATTTACAGCCTAATTTTGACAAATATACAATTTTCAGAATTCATCATTTACAACAAGACAAATATATACTTTTCTAATATTTTAACATTCATTTTATTATTTGAAAACACTGCTAACAAAACTGAAACAAAATATTCCACTTAATACCTTGCTCCAACAAAATACAGGTCACACGATGGGTAGTGGTAAGAGAAATCTCTACCAAATTTTGGTATTCTTGTCTTGTAGTAATGGCCATGTTGTGAATGAAACTCCACAAATCTGCCACACTGCAAGAAGACAATCTGAAAATAAAATAGAAAGCACTGAAACATACGGAAACAGACAAGGATCTCCTCAACTTGTCTTACATCACAAACTTCAGTGATTTTTTTTTTCAAACTCATACAGGCTTATCACAACTTATTCAAATAATTTCTACTAAAATGATAGAATCAACTAGTGCTTCATCATTCTCACTATCCACAGCAAAGAGTTTTGTTAATATACATTATATGAATATTCACAAAAGTAAATGCGACACACTGAAAGTGACTCTGCAGTCAGAAGCAGCACAGTTATCTCATGTTCTGCTGCACCAAAATTAACATTTCTACTTCCTTCAAGACATTACAGTACGTGATTTCTTCCAGGTACAAAGCTGTGAGACACCAGTACATTCACATGTACTTAGCACATGAGCTACACATCCTGATGCATGGCAGCATTCCAATAAATGACACCAATGATCTTTCTGCATTTCTGTTCTTTGCCAACTGAGTAAGAACATTGTTTTTTTCTGAAACTTAGACAAACATCTCCGTCCTGGAATAACCTACAGGGAGGCATTACTAGAGAGCTCAATCTACCTCAGTAAATAAAACAAGCCAGGTCTTGTTGTTATACTCCTGATATGGCACATACCCACAGGAAGGGATTCTTCCCACTCCAGAGACAGGATCACCCACAACACCTGTTGCACTCATGCTGTACCTCAAACCATGACCAGGCACTGTGCAGTGGAGGAACACTGGCCTGGCCCAAACTCATGCCATGCCTAATAATCACAGCCAAACCATTGTCTCTGAGCCTCATCCCTATTTATCTTGGATTAAAAAAGTCATATTTACTCTAGCCTGTGTAGTACATGCATTTTCTAAAAACAGTAAATAACTAAAATTTTCTACTGCTGAATTACACTTAGCAATGCAAATAAGGATGAGCAACTCAGGGCAAGTGAGGTACATAAGTTACTTTAAATCTGTCATCTTTATTTAAATTTGTATAATATTCCCTTAGGAGACATGGACAAAATATAGACCTAGGCTGGCACTTCATGCTTATTTATTATTAAGTCCCTCATTATTTGTGTGCTTTTTCTCATATCAGAAACCCTAGTGTTTCAACTTTTATTCATGGACTTACTCATCTTGGTCCAAGACAAAGCAGAGTATCATATTTCAGAGTTTTAACTAGAATTTCATATAAAGTTACAAATACAGTTGCACAGTTCGTGTTACACAATGATGTTGTTCATATACATGGCACTTTATTCTTTGTGTGTCTAATGTCTTTATGCTTTTTCCTGAAGGCTTCAAATAAACAAAACTCTTTATGTAGCTGTCTGAAACAATACTCAGACCAAATCTTTTCTCTGTTATCATTGCAGAAAAAGGAATGTCTGCATCTTCACGCAGTACAAAAGCTACATAAACTGTAAGAACACAAAATAAACCACATTTAATTTTAAAATATCAGTATCATATGTTCTTAGTTCACTACCAGTAAGTCATCAAAAACCTCTTTCAAGGAACAGAGAAGATGCAGTTTACTTTCAATAAGAAAAGTGAATTTTCTTCTCACCTACTCTGCCTCCAAAAAGATTTTAGGAAGTTTTTTATAGCTGCCAAAAGCATCCAAATATTCTCCTAATAACTGTCTTACTGCTAATAATTTTCTATTTAAACATAAATTTCTACAATATTGGACATGAATATATTTGTGTTCTCTTTCATTAGTATTGGATACAGCTCACTGTAAATCATGTTTGTCTTTTCCTCTTACTAAATTTATTCTGGTCACCACCAGAAACCTACAGCCTGAGGGTAGCAAAAGCATTGGCACTGGTATCTGGCAAAAATACTATGTGGAAATATAGGTCTCCTGGCAAAGGCTGTGGGGAAAAAAAATACCACTCTCTCCATCTAAAACTTAGTCCAAGCCTAAGAGTTTTAAGCCTAAACTTAGAAAAGCAAGAAATGTAACTGGCTTTATGTACTAATCTGTATAAAAGAAAATGGGTGCTCTCACTGTGAAAATGCAAATAAGCCTCAAAGCAACCAACCTTCCAGGGATGGCAGGAACAGATCGGGAGAGACATTATTTTCCCTGGCTATGAAAGGATGCTGAGAGCACCAAGAGGGCTACCAAGACTGACAAGGGACAGAATACAGACAGCACAAAAAAAACCACCCTCTTTGCAGTAGCAACAATAAAAACTTAAGATTTTCCTGGGCAGGTTTGACAGGAACTAAAAATTCTTTATGACAAGGTAGAACAGAATTGCAACAATTTATTCAGTAAATCTGTGGAACCACCATGCCTGGTGGTTTTGACAGATTTTGACTGATCAAGCATTAAAATGGTATTTTAAGGTCCCATTCCAATTGATACTTCTATGATTCGAAAAATTTCAAGTGTAATTTCTCAAATATCCTTCCCTCTTTCTAACATGTCCACAACACTATGACAGCTACTTGAAGTTCATTTTTCTTTCTGATGATTTCTTAGATTTTACTAAAATAAAATAGAGAACATAAAGATTGTATGAAGTTGAAAAAGCAGGGCTTCAGCCTCAAGTATAGCACTCATTTCAGCTGAAAATACACACACCTTTCTGTTCATAACCTGTCAGAAACATCTAGAAACACAGCATGTTCTTCAGTCTCCCACATGACTATTTGGTATGTAAAGCCAGAAGCATTTTCCACCAGATACACAAGTGGGAAGCTACTGAAAAGTATCAGTCACTATCTTCTACTACTTGAATTCATGCACTTCCTTGGAAATCTCACAGGAAAAATGTAAAAAAGCTACAAAGCTAGATGATCATGTCTCTGACCAAATAGCAAATAAAATAGTTTGTTTTCATTTATTACAACAAACCTATACCTGAAACGGTAAGGTCTTTTCACAGAAAAAAAAAAAGCATAAAATCAACACTCAGGTGATTCCTTCAGGTACAGCACTTTATTTAAAAATAAATAATTTTAAAAAAAGACTAAAAAAAAGCCATTACTTCTCATTCATATGCTCATATTCATCATGTCTATAAAAACACCAACAAATCAGGTTGTTAACTTGCCCACAGCTATCCCACCTTTCAAAAACAGCATATGTGTGCATCACTTGTCACAAGGGATTGTGACTAAATGTTAGCCCAGAAAGAATTGCTAATTCCATTTTTCACATTATTTTACTTGCAGGATAGATCACTATTTGAAGTTTTTCTCTCCAACAAACAAAGTACTTTAAAAGTGATAAAGTGAATTATAGTACAAAGACACAAAGAAAACAAACAAAATTCTAAAGGTACAAAAAATGTTTATCCTGTTTGCTGTTTCTAAAAAAAAATTTTGTTCCAAAAAGCTGTGTTGATTGACTGCCTTTATGATATATTAAAATGCATTTTAATATACATACTAAACTATTTTTTCATTTATACACTGATAACTATTAAACATACCTTTGAGTAATCATCTGATAAAATCTCAAACGTAACCACTAGAAGAGAGAGGAAGAAAATTTTGAGTCAACTAAGCAAGCAAACTTACTTGCAAACATTGGCATAGTCCTGGAAACATTCACACTCATGCCAATCTTTAGTCATATAAGTATTCCCCATAGGTGTCAATGCATAATGCAGGCATTAATCTTTAGTAAGATATCTAATTATGTAACTTGATTTGCAAAACCAAAAGTAGTTTTCTAAAAGTTTAGGAACATATGAAGTATCCTGTAATCTTTTTATTGATCTTGTATATTTGACACATTCCTCAACCAATGCTCAACCATGTATTTTATGGGTGTGGGAATGTCTAATCATATGGTTTTCAGTGTGTGTTTGCTCCGTGGAGCTTTGATAATCCATAAAAGATGATAAAAAATTACATGACTTTGGCCATATACGCATAAACTTGCACATGCAGTCCTTCCAAGGGGTCAGCACTTCCACAAAAGAAGTTCTAAGGTTTAAAAAAAAATCACAAACATGAAAGCTACTACTCATGCTGAACACCACCATATTGAACTTTGCCTAGTTTTAATTGAGCTGAGTTGGGAACATTAGGGAGTAGCTGCTTCAGCTAAATTGGTTGTATTTAAATGAGATAACTAATTTAAAGTTACCTGAAGTGACTCTATGCTAGACTTCAAATTAAATGTACTTCTGCAGTCTACTAAGATGTCAGTTCAAAAAAATTTACTTTAATTAGCAGCAAGCATTTATGATTACAATGATTTCTACTCTTTTAAAGAGGGTTTCACTCTTGCCATACCTTGCCCTCCCCAGCCTCTCTGAAATCCTGCCTAACAGTGCTACTTCACCCTACATGACTCCCTGTAGTCCTGAGGCAGAGTGCAAAGAAACACCTCCACGCTCTTATTAAAATTCTTATTTCTCACATCACTTTCACACACATCAAAGTTAGACCAGCTCAATTCTTCTGTAACAGATGTGCTCACCTTCTCATTATTTTGGTCACCCTACATCCCAGCTTTCAGTCATCAGCCTCCTAATATTCCAGTCTTCAAACAAAAAAAATCTGAAATAAAACCTCCCACCGACCTGCCCCCCCCAAAAAGCCCTAAACAAACAAAATAACCCCATAATTCCTCAAATTTAAGCACCATAAAAGCTCAGAGCTGTGGCAACTCCTGCCCTGCTCTGCCAGCCGATTCTCCCTTTCCCATTGTCTAGATGGCTCCTTATTTTCCTCACCAGTTGTTCACCCACCAAATCAGTAGCAAGCAAGGAGTAATTAGGGCCTTGCCCTCGATATCATCTAACCCTAAGTACCTTGTTCCCAGAAAACAAACAGAAAACCAAACCAGCAAACAAACAAACCAACATCCCCCAGGATATTCTCTTAACTCTGCAACTCACCTATGGAGCTTGGGCTCCAGAGAGAAAACAGAGCAACCCACAGTGCATTCTCCTACCTTACTGCTTCACAGAACAGGTAAGAAGGGAGATCTTGCCACCACCCAGCCATTGTACCTTTGTCACATTCACCAAACAGAACACAGATTTCAGCCATATGCACCCTCTGAGCCCCTACTTTCTGGCTCAATGTAAGATGTAAGATTTACATCCCTCCCACCCTCTTTTCCAAGCAAGGAAAGAACTTTGAAATTGGAATAAAAGGGGAAAATTCAGAGATGAAGACTAGATAGTTTTACTCTAGATTCTTGTACATGAAGTACATTCTGTCCCCTCAGCACAGGGAGCAGAATTTCTGCTCGAGTCCAAACTGAATTATGTATGAGAGACATCCTGTAGTAAACAGCCATGGCTTACACGTACCTTCAGAATCTAAGCATCTTTCAAATTTCTGGGATAACTGATAGGTATCAAAACAGCGGACCCTGGGCTTGTAAGTTCCTGAAAGAATAATTTGATGTTTAATTAAGAAAAAAAGCTTAAACAAAAAGATAACACAAAAGCACTTTTTTTTGAAGTATAATATCTTACATATACAGGCTTTACTGTGTTTCTACTATAAGTCTTCTGATCTTCCCAAAGCCTCTGTGACTGGAAAAACATACCTCTTAGTAACACAACCTTACAGCCTGGTTTCTGTAAGCACCCTACTTGTATGCAGGTTCTCCTAACTACCAGATATGTCATACAGCATCTAGTAACACCTTCCAGTAAATCTGAAAGACCAAGGCTCCTCATATTATTAACACCTACTAAAGTATTCATGTCTGGATCCCACTTTGACAGTTACAAAATGCAGCATTATCCTCCTCCTATAAAACAATACTCAAACAATAATATTCAGAAGTTATTTAACATACATGGAATAAAACTAATTCAGAATGAAGTATTTAACTGTATTATAGACGGATTTGTTTTATCAGTTTTTGATTTGTATTATAAACCCTGGTGGGGGGGGGAATTAGATGATCTTCAAAAGTGCCTTCCAACCCAAACAATTCTATGATACTAAGAATGTATGTATACTAAACAGAAGTGTTGCACAGCATCACTCCCAAGACAGCCATTCTATCCCATGTTAAGAGTAAGCTTCCAGCAAAATGTTCAGTTCCACATTTTAAAATGAACTCTTACCAATTCTACCTGAAACACTTAAGTCACTCTGCACCCAAGATTATCTAGGACTTTTGGCCTCTGTTAGAGAGACTGTTAACTCACCAACTGCCATAATATACTGTCCATCTCTTGATACCTTAATCTTTGTGCTAACTGTGGGCATTTCAAAGTCTTGAATAAGTTCAATTCTTCTACGGATATCTGTAAAGAAAAAAAATGTAGAATTAGCACAATTCTATCAGTCAAAAAAACTGTAACAGTTTCCTAAGGAAGCATGTTGAGTTAATTGAGCATAGGGAATATCCTTTAGAGATATTATAAACAGATTAACACAGTCTGCTAACCCTGAGAAGCAGACTACCTCTGTGCAAAATAAATTAGTACTCCACAGTAACCATATAACAAATTATTATACAATATAGCAGCAAATATTTATTGCACACTTACACAATTAAGGCCTTGTATAAGGTATTCCATGCCCCATTACCTCTGTGCATTTTTTTCTTGGTTAAGTTTCTTGTATAACACTTCCTATGATTCCAAATAGCCTTTTTTATTTTGTGTAAGAAGCTTAGGCTAAAATGATGTGGTCCTGGTCACTAAGATTAGCCCAGCATCACAGAAGAGTTTATGGTCTGATTTTAACATAAGGGACATCATGGAATTCACCCATCATGCTTCTGTTATAATCCACAACCCAAATATTTAATGTCTAAACTTTAAAACACCACTGGTTACACAGTGGTCATGTGAGGCTATACAAGAAGTTGAAATAACTATCTGTAGTTTTTAGTTTTTATATTATGACTTAGGGATAACTTCTGTGCATCAGTCATTGAGGAGTCTGCTCTGGACTTGCATGTTATGTCTATTGGATAGCAGAGTATTGCTGAGCACCCTGCGAGGGGAAAACTCACCCACATCTTTCTTCTGTAAAGCTCTTTTCTTCCTGTCAGAGAGCCACTGCAAGCAAAGGTATACATCAGTTCTGAGCTCATTTTTTATACAGGAATCCGAGAATCACTTAACGTTTATCCAACCATTTGAAATATAAGATATTTAGACCGATAATTCTTTTTTTTCCTTGATTATCTTCCGATTTCCATTCCACGCCAAGAAAACTTACAAGGTCGTGTTGCTTATGGGTCTGTGGACCAGCACCGCTATGGTCAGAGGTCCACGCACTCAAACTGCATTTCTAGTGTAACACTCCGAGCTGCTTCTCGGTAACGATCCCAATACAAGCGCACATGGACCGGGGCAGCTCAGCCAGGCCAGGCCGCGCCGGGCTCGGTCCCCGCGCCGGCACCGCGCGGGTCCGGGCCCAGCTCCCGCCGCGGGACACGACCCGGGCCGGGCTGGACCGGGCAGGGCACCTTCCCCCCGCCGCCCTCACCTCCGGGAGGCTCCTGCCGGCGCTCAGGCTGTAGATCTTCACCTCGTTGAGGCTGGAGACCTGCATGGCCGCAGCTGCGCCCGCCTCTTCCCGGGCAGAGGGGAAGCGGAAGCCGAGGCGCTTCCGCCAGCTCTGCCTCACCCGGGGGAGGCGGGGCCCGGCGGGGAGAGCGGCGAGGGACCGCGGCTCTGCTCCTGCCTCACCGTGGGGGAGAGCGGGGCAAGCACAGCAAATCCGTGGGACAGCAAGGTCCGCTGGCTCCGCAGCTCACAGCAAAGCAGCTCCGCTGCTGCTTCCCTGGGCGCTGTCAGGAGTCGGGATGTGGGCAGAGGCAGGAGCCAGGGCAGCCGTGTGCCCTTCTCCGGAGGGCCCGGCCCGTGTCCGGGCACAGAGCCTTGTCTGTCCGTCAGGAGTGTCCATCAGGCAGGCTTTGGTGTCACTCTCGGTGGTCTTCATGTGAGCTCAGGAAGGCAGGAGTTGTTCCTGCAGCCTTAGTGGAGGAGGTTTATTTTCTCACCCTGTGGCAAACCGTGTCCTTTAGCCATGGAAAACAGTGAGTCCAGGATTTGCTGATCAGAACCGTGCCAGCAACCACAGAAAGACATACTCTTATTGCTTTGTAGCATCACTGTTGAAAAAAAAAGAAAACCAACATCCAGAATTCCAGCCATTCTCGTTCCAATTTACAGGACCAAAACCAAGAATTGAAATAATGTATATCCAGTCCATACGTGTGTTGAAGAAGCAATGAAAATCACAACTAAATTTTTAACGATGCATAACTGGCACAAGGTGCAAACTGAAGCAGTTTCAAATAAGTCTTATGCATGGTGTTCCCTGAATGCTATATCACAACGATGATACCAATATCATTACTAAAAAGAGCTCTATTCTGGGTTGTATTAGAGGGTTTAGAGCTGAGATTCCTGGAAGATGAGCACACCTAAATAAAGATACCTGTAGGTTTAAGCTAGGAGTTTAAGCTCCCATTTCAGAGAGCTAAGGCTTTACTTGCTTATATGTGGGTTGCCTAGTGACAAATATTTGGGATGCCATATGGTATCCAGGGCATGTGGATGAGGCTGACACAAGGCCTAGGGAAAATCCAAACCTTTCTGCAGTGTAATCTGGAGGCAGGCAGGATGTGCAGGGATACCCCCGGTGGCACTAGAAGGTCAGGCGGCTGAATCTCATCCCTGGTAAGTGCAGTTAATGAAGGGTGAGGAGTGTGGTGCAGCAGCCACTTGGGTGCCTTCTGTGGGTTGAGTTTGATTAGATTCCACTGTCTAATTAGAGCACCATGAGCTGTTAGTAGACATTTAAAGCTGAATTGCTGAATTCACTTGTCCACAATTCTCGATATTTTAAGGAATCCCAGACATTCATGGGGGATTGGTTGATGTGACTTGGGATGTGCAGGAGACCTGTATTATCCTAGAACAGCAGCTTGTAGGCCCAACAGGATGTTCCAGGGCACCTCAAAAGGCTTTCAGCAGTGTCAGATGTCTGAGCCTACAAAGAATTCCTGGAGGTGTAAAACACTGGAGATAGCAGCTTTCCTTCTAGTGTCAATGTCATCATTGATTAGGTAATTAATTTTGGTTATCTGTTTGGGAAAGCTATCTTGGGAGATACTTCAAGTAGGATATTTAAATACTCTTAATGATTGTTCAGAGGCAGAGTTTTGCTCCCTCAGTGTGGCACCTGAAGAAATACAAATACTGAGTGGCAAAGTCACAGAGAAGTTCATTTCTTTGATGGATCAAAGGGAGCAGAAAGACATGTGATGATCATGAGGGAATTAGACAGCTCTGAGATCACAAGGCACCACATGTGGGGCTGGAGAAATGAGCTGGCAGAGCTGTGTTACCATCAGACTGCAGCACAATCCTTGATCCACAGCATGTGCTGCCTGCTCCTTCCCCTCCACCTTCACTGCTGCCTCATCCTAAAAATATGTAATGGGGTAAAAAGTTTGAAAAGTCACCATGAACCGAGAAAATATGATAATGGAAAACATTTAACAGGACATTGCTTAGACATTAACATCGTGTTTTCTTGGTTTTTTTTTTTTAAACAATAAATAAATAGCATAAAATATTTCATTTTAATAATAGTAAAAAAAGCTGTATGAAGAAAAAAAAGAAAAATGGCATTCCTGCTACAAAAATGTTTAGGAATTAAGAAGTGTATATTGTAGAATCCAGAAATCCAACAATCCTACAGCTTGGATTTTACCTTATTTGTTATAACATCCATGTGTACAGAAAAATATTCCTAAAATCTAGCACCACTGCAGCAAGAAACTGTTCTCATCTGTTAGCACTAGTTTCAACTTACATGATTCTAAATTTAAGGAGATTATGAGAGTGTAACATTTCTAAAATTAATCATGCAAAACATTTCCACAGCTTGAGACTGCAGCAAGGATCCGATGAAAACTATTCTTGATTTGAGATGGGAAAGAACTGCCTTACCTAGGTGATCAGGTCTGCTGTACTTTTCAAACCTGTAAGCTATGGGTAAAGATGTATGATGTAGATACTTAAACATCAGTTTCATAATTAAAATATATAGTTTAAAGAAATAAACAAAGAAGAAGGATTAGATAATAATAATTTCTTCTGTGAATGCCATCTCACAGATCAATATGTTCCTTTTTTACCATAATTTCTGGAGAACCCTTTTTCATGCCCTAGGGAGCACTGTGATTGAAAAGAATTAGAATCATAGCAGTTATGAGAAGTGAATGGTTCATTAGCCCAGAAAGAGAAAAAAAATCAAAAAAAAACAAAAAAAGCAAACAAAAAGCCCCCACGAATTGGTTATTTCAGCTACAAATCTTCTCAGTGTCTTTTTCTGGAGTGTTTCAGTAGAGACTCTCCTCCTCCACATATGTATTGCTTTTTTATATATCACAAAAAATGTTAAAGAGAAGCAAAGGAAGATGAATCCTTGGCTTACCTCAAGAACCTATAAATTTAGGGCCTAAGACCTTGACCTAAAAGTTAGCTATCTAAAGCATTATTTACATGTCATCACTCAGGATGCCGTGAATCAGCTGCTTCTTCCTAGTGCTGAAGGCACTTAAATCTTTTAGGGATCTTCATTTCTTGGTTCTTGGAAATGTCAAGAGGTCTACTTCTGTGCATGACCAGACCTGCCTGGCCCCAACATCTCACCTCCTTCCAGTTTACTACAGGTTGTGTGGAAAACCAGGAGCATCCTTCTGTTTAACTTCTCGTGGGAGCTTCATTTACCTTTATTACAGAGAAATATGAGTTTGAAATACACCATTTTTGAAGAAAATAAGCCCCCACTAATAGCAGAGTGCTGTATGACAGCATGGGAATTAGACCACTCAGCTGGAAGATGAGAACTGGATAACCCTCAGCAAGGGGACTCGATTCCCTCTTGCAGAGATGCCTCTCAGAGGCAGGTACCGAGTGTTTAGACACTTGTTACCTTCAGAGCATGCCTGGATTAGAAATGCCTGGACAACATCATTCCACACAACCTGTGAAATAGTCCCAATGTCTTAACCAAGCTTAAGGCAATGTAAAACAGGCTTAAGATTTGGAAAGGACTAAAAGCCTCAGCGACACATGAAGGAAGAAGCATCACCAGGTATGTAAGCATCCCTATTTTGCAGACTTCTGCACCCTATATTTGTTAAATTAAGCATTCAGGGAAGTCCCAGAAACAAGAGTTTCCTAGAAGTTTCTTTAATTATTCCAAAACCTTTAGACTTACTAAAGGAAGTCAGTGTTTAATAAAAACAAATGGCCTCTGCATTATTTGCGCCAGTTTAAAAGACAGCAAGGAGATGCAAAACTGCCTTAGTCAGAGCTGTGACAGAGCTTTTAGGTCACCAGGCGCAGCAGCCCCCTGTGCTCCGGGAGGGAGCCCTGGTCCCCTTGCACCCACCCGTGGATGCGGCGGCCGCCCCGCGCCTCGCTGCGCTCCGCCCCGACCCTGCCCGGCCGCTGCTCCGGGCACGTCCGCGCCGGGAGCCGCGGGGAGCGGCGGGGAGCCGGGGAGCCACGGGGAGCTGCGCCCGCAGGCACTGCAAGGGCAGGTGAGGCAGCGGGCAGGTAAAGCAGCGGGCAGGAAAGCGCCCCGCGAGCCCCCGCAGCCCACACAGCCGTACTGGCAGCGCTCGGGCACGGCGGGGCCCGGCGCGGTACCGAGGGGCGAGCGCCGCACCTGCCCCGTCCCGCACACCTGAGAGCGAGGGAGTGTGGCGGGGATGCTCCGCGGGAGCTCTCGGGATGGAACGGAGGATCGCGCTGTGGTGCCAGCTGCTCGCTTTTCTGCCCTCATCTCTTTGCTTCGCACCCCAGTAGTTGTCCCTCTATTCTCGCCACTGTTCCATCTGTGTGGCTCGGCTGATACCGTCCCTGAACGCCAGGACTTTCCTTCCTCCAGCTCCTTCCTATCGAGCCTGGGAAAAAAAAAAAAACCACAGAGGAAAGCAATATTCCATCTTGCCAGTGGCATCTTTTGCAGCCTCTGTGTTCAGCAGAGGTCTTGCTTTCATTTTTCCTTGCAAATATCCAACAATTTTAAAGAGAGAATTTTTATCAAGCAGAAATTTTTTATTAAATTTGGGTGGTTTGGTGAAGCCGCCAAGCTCCCCAGTAGGCACTGAACTTAAAGCACAAGGCAAATGGAATAGGCTGGGAGGGAAAAGGGGAGGAGGAACTTCATTTCTTCATGCAGAAACTGGATGGAACAATCCTGAGAAGGAAGGAACAGCCACACTCTTTCTGTGACATTCTGGAGAAGGTCATGTTCCATTTCAGCCTGAGACACACAGCTGACTCACTCTCCTGGTGTTTCTGAAGAAAAGAAATCAGTGATCTGTTCTAACTCTTTCTGTTCTTAGGGAAGAGCACATTTTGTGTGGTGCTCTTTTAGCCACTTACCTGCTTTGAGTTTCTACAGTGACCAGCAGTGAAGGGAAAAGATTAGATCATGTCGGAGTTCTGGCTAATTTCTGCACCGGGAGACAAAACAAATCTGCAGGCATGGGAGAGAATGAACACTGTGACATCTAAATCCAACCTGTCTAGCAACAGTAAATTCCATATTCCAGACTTAAAGGTAAGTGAAGATGGGGTTTGTGTATGGGCAATACAGTAGCATTAGCCAGGGCTAAAGACTCTTGGGATAAATATGGGATTTATCATTTGGGATAATACACAGAGAATAGAAAGAGACTGTGGTTGAGGGATGAGTTGTGTTCAGTTAGATGAAAATTGATCAGAGAGAAATAAGTCATTGTGCTTGAAGCTGAGCTTCACATTGGAAGGGTATATGTATAAGGAGTGAACATGAGTGAATGTTAAATAACTGATCTATTGCATTCCATGTACAATTTGCTCCTAGTCATCAAAGTCATACAGCATGGTACATCATGGATTGCTAATGCTAAAGGAGTAGCTGACAATCCACAGCCCTGGCAGCAAGACTACTGACAGAGAAGAGAATGTTGCTTTTTTGTATGCACACCTGAGATTGATATGATTTTTATCATCCATGGACCTTATTTTTGCCATCTGTATACCTTAACCCACTGGTGGTGGTGAGAGTCTGTTTATGTTGAAGGAAGAAAAGCATTGAAGATGTCCATTCGCATTCTATTTGTTCTACATAAAATTTGTTTCTTCTCACTTAGATTGACCTTACATAATGTTGAGCTGGCAACGTTACAAGAAAAGGTTTGGCAATATGCTGCAATACCATAAATACGTGGTTATGACTGACAGTGATTAAAAAAGCAGATGTTGGTCAGAAATGGCTTTGTGGGAGACAGAGAATACAGACAGACACCCCCTTTTGTATAAGTGCAGCTTCCGTTTGTTATCTCAGTACATCTGACTTGTTTGTAGGTGTGCATTACTTGTGTGCATTTCCAGCCACTGTATTTTCTGGTTAAAGACTATTCTATGCAGCTTGATGATAGAGGACAAAGTGAAAACAGGAAGAAAGACACTGACATGTAATCTTGAGACTACACATACTTTTTTCCTTTATTGGAAGACGTTTTTTTATGCCCTAGTTCTTGGGTAAAGGAATTGCTACTATTTTCCACTAAGTAAATGAAGTTCTGCCAAACTGCTAAATTCACATGTACTAAGGACAAGTCAGTCTCCTTAAGGCTCTGCCAACAAAAGCCTTAGACAGAGTTGTGCATCTTTCACCTAATTCTCATCTTTTGCACAGGTGGGGACACTGGATGCTCTTGTTGGTCTGTCAGATGAGTTGGGAAAACTTGATAGCTTTGCTGAAAGGTAAAATAGATCTTATTTACCACCTACAAATGAGAAACAGACATTGTTTTTATGGGATAGTCTATACTTGTACCTCGTCTGACTCAGTTCAGCCTGGACTACAACTGGACTAAAGTGGATAGGCTTTGTTTAACCCTTGTGTTGATTGTCATGGAGTTATTACAAAAAAAGGATCATTTATTAAAATTTAGCTGAATTATATCCATAGTAGCTTTGTCAACACAGCAATCCATTCAAGTGGCAGTGCTAGGGAAGCTGCTTCTCATAAGGAAACTGCTTTAAATAGTGGGTTGTGGAGTTATTTGTTTTGTGCTTTTATTTTTTCTTAAAGAACATCCTCCCACCTCATCCAGAAACTTGATAAAACAACATTTAGAGAATGTGAAGCCCTCCCTGATCTTGTTTTGAACAGAATATTTCTATTGAACCTTCTATACCTTTTCAACCAGATAAAGAACTTCTAAGGATTATATTCTTTTGAATGAAGTCCAGACCTCTCCCTCTTGGGCTTTTAAACTCCTTAAAAACCAGAATATTGACTCATATTACATCAAACCTACTTAAGCAAAGACTCACATGATCTCCTTGCTGATAATTGCCAAGTTTGCCTTTTGGGACAAACTGACCTGGGTGTACAAAAGAATAATGTAGTAAAGCAAGCTGAGAAAATGCCAGGTTTTAAGATACTTCATGGCACAAGGTAGACTGTGAGGCAGTGAAGGTATAAGCTGCTGGCTTTTTCTGCTTTGTTCTATTTTTTGCTTTGGCAGCTTACCTCACATGTAGTTTTGGTCACAGAGACATGCATTAGCTCTGGGTCTTTTTGCTTCTTTTCTCCCAGTCCAGACTGATCAGCATTGTCTTGTCTAAATATGCTCAATCCTTTTGTAGATATTTGTGTGGCAGTTGCAAAGATATACAGAAACCCTGATATAAACTGTTTGCATCTATGCTAGGCAGTTTAGGTAAAAGTTGGTCTGCTAGAATACATTTCTCCATAGCATTTTTTCCTCATTTTACTGGTGCTACATAAGGGTTGTATAAGAATGATTGCATCTGATAACTCTGGGTTGCACAGAAGATTGATCTTTTAGAATCATAGAATATGATTCATATCTTGAGTTGAAATGGACCTGTCACAATCATTGAGTCCAACACCCTGCTCCTCACAGGCCTACCTAAAACTAAGCCATACTGCTTTTTCAGGACTTTAAGCAAGACAGAGCAACTTAATTTATCAACAAAACCATCTCCATCATGACCTTCCTAAAAATACTGCCCCATATTCTTTTGTAACATGTTCCAGCTTCTTCTTCAATTGCAGAGATTCTTGAGGAAGTGGAAATGGGGGCAAATTTGGGGAGAGACAGTACCAATATCTGCTATCTGTTCTAATGGAAAGTGTTTGATTATCCTTGTGGATATCTTCCAACTCAGAATATTCTGTGGTTCTGTGTCTCTAGTCAGAGTAGAGATAGGAAGCAACTAAGTGATCTGGGTTTGAGGGCTGCCAGAAATCATCAAAACTGATTTTTCAGAAAGGCATAACTAATTCCCAGCTTTTTGAAGAATTAGGACCTCTGAAAAGCTGGCTGCAGAATCCATGTAAGATCATGGAGGGCAGTTAGAAGTGAAATGTCAGTAGGAACTCCTTAGGTTCACTGACTCCTGTTATCTTTGTCTTTATTTGCCAGCATGAGAGAGCTGCTTGTTCAAGCTGAACACCACTTTACTCCAGTAATTGTCCCTTTAATGCCAGTAATGACTCTTACCCTCTGGTGGGCCCTAGGCATGGAGCAAAGGGGTCAGTGAGGCCCTTCCACTGTAATCTGCTGAGGCAAAGACTCTTCCTGTTTGTCTCATTTGCCTGTCAAGATAGGTAACTGGGAAGAATCAACAAAATTTAAAAATAAGAAAGATGTTTTGAAAAATAAGAAAAATGCATTAGAGTAGTAACATTAGAGCAGTAATGGAGAATAACAGCATAATCAAAGATACTAGCAGATTGAGTCCTGTAAGGACATACAAAAGCATTTTGCATTAAATAAATGCCTCAGGTTTTATGTCTAAATTGTGATTCAAGGGTTAAAATGCCAAGCACTCACACTTGGTTGAAGTTAATGACATTCAGAGAGTTACAAGCCTGTTCAGATGACCTGAGCATTTATGTTCCTGGTCTTGTGAAAAAACTGCCTGCTGAATTGTTGCTGGATAAACACAGCTGCCAGTAAAGCCAGGCAGCTCAAACCTGTCAGCACTGCCTCCTGCCAGGACAGCAGAGAAGGGGCAAGAGTTTGCAGGAGCTATTGTTTCCACATACTTTTATTATTTATTTACACAGGGAGGAGGAGTGTTTTTCCATGTCATCCTGTGGTAGCATGGAGCTCTCTCAAAAGCTGACAGTCTCCTGGGTCACTCTTACCCAGGGGTTCTCTCTGGTACTCAGTCAGTGGCATACTTGGGAGTGGCCTCAGACTGCAGGACTTCTGCTCCCTGCAGTATTTCAGAGGCCTGGTGGGTAGCATCCTTTCTTTCTCACTATCACTTCAAGAGTGTTAGACATTTTTGTTTTTGAAAGCTAATAATATTGCAGCAGTTGCAGAAGCAAAACATCAGAGTTTCAAGACATAATAGTAGGTTAAATGTAGTTATTCCCTTTATAGGTTTCTACTACTACTTCTTAAAGCAGTTTTGCTGAAGCTCTCTCTTTTGATAATGCATCATTTGATCATGATATTTGCTCAAGGTGGGATTCATCTCATCTAAAGGCAGAGATCTGATGGTTGGCTGTGAAAACTGCCCATTGCTGGATGTCAGTGTAGTCACTAGGGCTCCTCCAGGGGTCTGATTCCTGTCATTTGCCCTAGACATTAGTGGTTTGGAAGGGATGGGTTTTGTCTTTGCATGGGAAATGTACTGGGTGAGTGAATCCCACTTGCATTTCACAGGATGCAATGCAAGGCACAGAGGTTAAGGCAGGACTGGAGAACATTCCTCTGGCATAGTGTATTGCACACAGCGTGGCTGTATCCTGCTGCAGGGACCATGGGATCTGTGGGTGGGAAGGGAGCCAAGCCTTGCCTGGGCAGGTAGGACTGTCAGGTTCATGAGAGCACACACCTCTCCCACCCTCTATCCATGGAGAGAGACCAGAGCTGTCTCTCACCTGTCAGGTCAGCCACCAGATGCATTCAAAAGTAATGAAAGCAGCTCAGGCCCTTTGGAGAAGCTCCTGATTTATACAGGTCCCTATGAACTGCTTTCTCTATAATGTCTTTTGTCTCCTGCTATGCTGGTTTTACCAACTGCTCTCTTGTTACAAGTTCCTTTAGGCTCTCTGAGCATCATGAAGCAGACAAAAAATAGCTCTATCTACAAGCTGAGATTTGCAGAAGTGCTTAGCAAGGTTGCAATTGTCAGGGAACCTTAGTCTGGATCCCTCAACCCCTCCACAGCCTGAGTGTGGGCAACATGGGCTGTACTCCAGCAACCCTCAGCTGCTGCTGGATCCCTATGGGGCTAGATGTTCTCAGCCCAAGTGTATAGATTCCTCCTACAGGCACTCTGAACTGCACTTGTCCAGGGTCATGAGAAGAATGATTTGGGTTGAAAGGGTACTTTAAAGATCCTCTAGTTCCAACCCCCTACCATGGGCAAGAACACCTTTCATTAGTCCAGGTTGCTCAAACCCCTTTCCAACCTGGCCTTGAATGCTTCCAGGGACTGGGCATCCACAACTTCCCTGGGCAACCTGTGCCAGTGCCTCATCACCTTCACAGTAAAGAATTGCTTTCTTTATGTTCAGTCTCAATCTACTCTTAGTTTAAAACTGTTGCCTCTTGTCCTGTCACTATAGGCACTGGTAAAAAGCCTCTGTCCAACTTGCTTATAAGAGCCCTTTATATACTGAAAGCTCACAAGAAGATCTTGTCTTCTTCAGACTGAATTGACCCCAAACAGCACAATTTTAAGTATTGCATTCTTGGCAGCATCAGCAATCTCAGACTTTTCCTACCTATCATAGGACTGGAAAACCTTTCCCAAGACTAAGTTTCTTCACGTTAACAGAGATATATGCAACTGCTTTGCCTCACATGAAGGAAAATTCTCTTCTCTGATGCTTTCTTGGTATCTATACCTGGCTCAAAGTCCCTTTCCTGCTCTTGAAAACCACAGGATTTGTCACAACAACACATTGATCAAACACTGTAGATGCCCTTTCAGTCTCCAGCTCATCTGCAGCTGTAGTTGTCTCCCCTCGGTAAGGAAAGAAAGAGAAATGAACCAGAAATTAAGCCTGCTGTTACACTCCCTGTCATGATGCCAAGGATTGTGTCCATTTCGTGTCCCTGCCAATTTAATGGTCAGGTGGTAACCTTGTAGCTGCTGTTTTTTCACAAGGTATAGTCAACCTAGGACAGTTAGGGAACTGCAGGCCAAATTCTGTGAATATTTTTGAGTGCAGGATACTTCAACAACCAGAAAGGCTCTCAGCCTGTATGAGACAGGTACTTTGACTGGAGACAGGGGGAACTACTGCTAGAGGGATTAGTTTAATCAATTTCTTAAAATAAAGAATAAGTGGCACAGTGGAGACAGTGTTCTTTAAGAGGATCTCTGTACAAATCACTACTCTGAATGGGGCAGAAGGATTTGAATCTCGTTCTATACCTTAAAGGAGTGTCATGTCTACTATGCTAAAAGAGAAGAAAGAGTCCAGCAAAGAAAAAGAAAGAAAATCCCCATCAAGCAAGATAACAATGCTATTTTCCCCTGAGTGTTTTCCGGGAACCTTTTCTCAGCGAGCCCTAAGGATTTCTTTAACATCCTATGGAAGATATCTTCAGTCAATGTCTGTATATAGCCTCCTTTGCCTTCATCGTCTTGGGGGTTTTAAACAAGAGTTTCTTGCCTTTCTTGCCTTCTGATTTCTGCTATGTGTATAATAAGTATACAGAAGATTAAATCTTGATCTTCTGTAAGTCCGAGCACAGGCAAAATGACATTACCTATGTTTTTGCAGAGATCAGTGTATTTAGAGGTAAGACATTTAGTTCTGCATTGTGTCCTAGATTTTTTATTATTATTTGAATTGCAAATTATCCTGCTTTGCTTCAGAAGTGTTTTGTTTGGGCATTTCTGTGTTTATCAGATCACTTCAAAACTGTTTTGTAATAATTTTGTTTCTTCACTAACAAAGTTTATCTTGTTACACTTAAGCGTAATAAAGAAAATAGCCCAGTACATAGGAGAAGTTATGGAGGACTCAAAAGATAAAGTCCAGGAAAATCTTCTGGCCAATGGAGGTAGGTTCTGTGAGTGTGGGAGTTTAAATGCATTGATGCTGCTTTTGCTTGCTTCAGAATATGAATATGTGGAACTGAAACCCTGACACTTTAGAAAGGACAACCATCAGCAACATTTTATAAGGATGTGTCTAGCCTGCTCCTATTTTTCTCAGCAGAAGCTAACTTTGGAGTGAAGATGAAAATAAGAGACATACTTGTTCACTCCTGATTTCTTAAGGGCACCTAAATCTTATTCTGTATAGCTGTGTAACTGACTGTCAGTCATCTGTCAGTAATTTGTATTCCTCAGCTATTCTGGAAAAATACAACAAAATTGGATGTGGTATGCATGCTGATTACAGACTTACAGCATGATACTTTTGGATAAACTAAGAGTGCACACTCCATTTCCTTTTGTCTGCAGTGTTGTACTTCAGACCTATATTAGTAAAGGATGGGGAGGAATTTCTTTTAGAAATGTCCTTGAATGATATAAAACTGATGTTTGATGGGTGCAACTGTTCAAGAAATACAATAATCTCACTTACTGTGTTTCAGGGCTAAAGGATAAAATGAAATGTCTCCAAAGTATGTTGAGGACTGATGGTTGTGGTGTTGCTACATGCATGCATTTGTGTATATTAGTGCTAGACACAAGTCTTGGTCTGGTTGTAGAGATACAGTGATCAGGTTACGATGGATTTCTCAAGTAACAACCTCGTAGCTTGATCACGATATCCCTATGACTTGAGAAACAACAGGTTTCGTTAATTTCCTTTGTTTTCCCCTTTTACACATTTTTTTCCCCTATCAGCTCTGCATGTGTTGTATTAAGAGGATATGGAAGTTACTTGCATGTATTACTAATTTCCTCTGCCTGGGTTTGATCATCCAAAGAAATCATATTGAATTAGAACATTAACCTTTTTAAGATTATTGACTGCATCTTATAAAATGAAGTCAGCTTTAGTATATGAGAATTCCCCTAATATATTTCACTGTCAGTCTTCATAAGCATAAGCAACTTTACTGTACTAATTCTTCCTCCTTCCCTTTCTGATTAGCAAACAAACTATAAAGTTGAAGACTTTCTCGAGGTTGTGAAATCAGAAACAAAATTATAAGACATGATTTCTTGCTGCATGGTCCTGTTTCATACTATTTGACCATCCCAAGATGATTTTAAGTAACACTGATTTTATCTCACTTCATGTAACACCAATAGCAGTTTGGTGGTGGCTGTGCATCTAAAAGGTTTTTTGCTAAATCTGTAAGAAAAAATGTAAAATAGTAAAAAATATAACACTTTTATTTACATGAACTTGCACACACACACACAGACATTCAACTTTCCAGTTCCAGGACAATGGTTGAAAGCAGCCACATGCAAATTTCACTCTTATATTGAGGGAAATGTGTGCTTCTGTAATATAGAAACTTTTAATATATCCTAACAGCATAGACAGCCTTTCTTGAAATGTAAGTAAAGCTTTTCTTCAAAGATTCATACCAAATTCTCTCCCATTTATGGAAATGTTAAACCTAAATGAATTAAAAGATTTGGTAAGTGGTGGAATAACTCCATTCCTTACAGTGAGCCCAAAACAAAGCAAAATGGGAAGCATCACAATTTTGAAGAATCAAGTGTTTTGGAGAGGAAGTATTTAACATTGCATTTTAGAGCTGAGTATGTAAGTTAGATTATGAGACATTCAGGCTGTGGGTTCCCTGGGCAGTTGTGAGCTGGTAGGAATCATCTCTCCTGGGTGGGCAACTGTGTGAAGCCTTTCAGAAGTGACTTGACAGGTTTCATGAATGAGGGATGCCATTCCAGGAGCATCAGGGTGCTGGGGCTGCTTGGCATTTTAAACACAGCTCTGCTAGTGTGTTCACAGTAGTGTGTGCCATCCCCAAGATCAGGCTGCTTGACTAACCTGCACCAGTGCCAGCTAGCACTGGCAAGCTCACTCAGGAGTGAGCTTGAAAAACTGGGCTGAGAACTCATGCTGTGCTCAACTGCCCAACATTTGGATGCTGCCTAGATTCAAGGAATGTGAGGACATGTGAAGTTCTTCAGGGAACTTTTATATCTCATCAGCTATAAATAGTGTCTGTCTTTAAAGAGCCTGTGTCTGCAAAGCCTTAGCACACAAGCTTAGAAGTGAGGCAGCAGGGTGAAATCCTTGTGTTGTGTACCCCATGCTGAAAATTCTGTGTGAACTTTTTAGCTGGAATATTTTTGACCTCTCTGCCTTCCCCACAGAGATCATGAGCAAGCACCAGCAGAGAACTGTGCACGCAGCAGCTGTGTCATAGCTCTCCCAATCTTCTACAGTTTTGCTCCTTTTCTACACCCTCCCTGTGGAGGAGAATTTGCTCATTCCTGCTCAGATATTAGCAGGAAGGGTTGGATCTTTGCCCTATGACTCTTGTCCATTGACACAGCTGTGGTTTTGAAAGAGGGGAGAACACTGCCATGGCAAGTGCTTTCTGCCTTCCAGACAGTTTATCTCTTGCTAAGAAGCCTGTTTCTCCTAACATAAGACTTTCCATGCTTTGGAAATCTAATAGGGTAAACTGACTCTGTTGTGGGGTGAGAGAAGCCCATGGAAAGGATAGTGCTGTCCTGCCAAGGGTATTCAGTATCACATGAGATTGCAGAGTACCCTCAGCCTGGTGGTATGGCAATTACACAGTTTTTCACATTCCTTCTCATGTATCTTGGTTCATGAAGTTTTTTTTTCCCCTAAACCTCAAAGTCCAGCCCATAAGAAATTGTGCTCACAGCTAGCTCTGGGACTGAATTCACTCCCTGAACAAGGCAGAATTCCTTATTTGGTGCCATAATATACTAAGCCTTAATATTTTCTAACATCAAGAACCCTTGATCTTCAAAGAGTGAAACAGGAAAATCTTGTTCTAGGAGCTGGGTGTTGTATGTGTTCATTTCCCTTTCATTCTGGAAAGAAGCTGTGGGTCCCTGTGCTGCAAGGGTGCTGTGTTTTGGAGATTGCATGCCCAGGTCCTTGCTGTGAATTTCTGTTCCTGGATGCTGTGACTGGATTTATCTATTATGTAAATAATCTCTAGCTTTGTGTGAAATGGAGACCTCTGTGTGCAAAGTCAATGAGGAACTCCTCATCCCACCTGCATTTGTTTGTTTTCTAGTGAGCATTTGACTGAATCGCAGGGACTTGACATCTGCTATGCTCTTAATACTTTTGATCAAGCTCTCAGCAATATTACTGAATATTACTGCTGATCCTGAGCATAAAGTATTTTTCTGGTAGCTGTTTCTGGGATTAAATTCAGGCATATTGCAGAAATCAAGATTGAGATTACACAAAACTGTTTTTACCGTGAAGAAGAATAGCTGTACACTGCTGTGTCCCACTGATACAGATAATGTTACACTTTCTCTGTTATGTTCCTCTGTAATGTTACACTTTACACTGTTAGGTGTAATGCAGAAAAGATTTTTGGTTTAACTTTTAAGTTTGGGGATGTTTAGGAAGTTGATTAGATTGGGCATAGGATCTGTGCAGATTTGATCTAGATTAAATCTCTGTTAGAATTGAGAGGTGGGCTTCTGGTAAAGCTCTAAAGTTAATCAAAGCTATGCCTAAGATATAGCTGGGGACTACTCCCCAAACCTTGACTTGCCATCTAGTATGCTATCTGCTTTCATGCATCTCTTTGCATTTTCAGTTGACCTAATTAGCTACTTGACACGATTTGAGTGGGACATGGCCAAATATCCCATAAAGCAGCCACTGAAGAATATATCAGAAGCATTAGCAAAGGTAAATTGTACTCCAGATTTTAAGATGTCAGCATGGGGAAGAATGTCTTTTGGCTGGTTGTGATCCCTCCTCTCATGGCAGTCAGTGGGAGCTTTGCCTTTGGTTTGGGCAGGAACAAGCTCAGAAGCACACACTATACTGGAGCAGTTGCTATTATTTTAATTTCTACTGCAATAATAATGATATATACATTGAAACCTATCCAGTCTGTAAGTATATGGCACTTTATCAGATTCACTAGAGTATGTTGATATATTTTCTGCACTTTAATCCCCTTCATTGTAATTTTTTTTTTTATATACTGCCATATTATTCTCCTCCTCACTTCGGAGGTGTTTTTTGTGAAATTGTTGGTCTGACATTAAATCAAATACCTTCAGGCTGAATGAATTATATGTACTGTCAGTTCATTCAGAAAGGCATGAGGTGTTGCTGTTCAATGTAGGTAACAAATAAAACCATGAACTTGCCCCTTAGGTACATCTCTAGAACACCAACAGCAGCAGCTGACTGAACCCTACTTTCTGCAGAGGCCTTTGTCCCAGGGGAGCTCTGACCCTGGCTCTCTCTTGGCCACAGGCTGGTGGTTTTAGGGCACCTGGCAGCTGTGTCTCTGTGTTAAGGTGCAGTAGTAGTGGGACTGAGGTGAGAATAAGGCCTCAAGCACTGCATTGACTCCCTTTTTTCATTTTGTTTTAGCAAGTGACTCAAATAGAAGCAGACCTAAAGACCCGATCAGCTGCATACAACAACATTAAAGGAAATTTGCAAAGCCTGGAGAAGAAAACTATGTAAGTATTTTGCAGTGGGGATGTTGTTTTGTGGCTGGAATGCAGGCAGTGTGTGCTCACACCCATTGCTATGGGGTGGATCAGCTTTTCCAGCTTTGGGACATGCTGAGCATTTCGAGACCCAGTGAAAACAGGTGGTGGGGTAACTGGAGTGGTCAGCATATCTCAGAATCAGTTCAGGGAGGCTGAAGTTCCTAATAGCATTTTATTGACAGTGTGAGCAGGTAGTCTTGGAAAAAGTCAACTATTTTGCTCTGATGTGACCTCAGGGAGTCAGAAATTAGATGAGCAGTGTCAACTGGTGGATTCCTTTGCCACTTGGAGCTGTGCTCTGTGTTCTGAACAGCATTTGCAAAGCTCCCATAGGAAACAGCTCTGTGTTGCTTGATCCTGTACCTCACCAGCTTCCCACTTACATTTTTGTTTTCTTTCTTTCCTTCTGTTGGTTCAGGTAATGCACTTTTCAGGCTTCCCAAATGTTCTCTCTCCTGTTTTCATCTGCTTATGGTCTTTGCCTCTGTCAGTGCTGACACCTGGGGCTTTTTCTAGTATTTCACTGGGGAGAATGGTCAAATCCAGTAAGTAGTAAATTTAAAGCAACTTAGATGATGCTATGCAAGCCCTCACCCAACACATGCTCATATGTGCTACTGTTCCTACTCAGGATTGGGCACAGGGCACAGATGGGCTGCCTGACACTGCAGTCAGCCAGGCTGGCAGCCAGAGCTCAAGCAACATGAGGAGGGAGAAGAATGGCCAGAGACAATCTTCCTGTCCCAATCCCATCCCCCTTTAAATGCTGACAACTCTGGTGTCCACCAGTGCCAGATAGCTTGGGTTGAACAAACATGTAATACGTTACCAGTCAGTTAGTTAATATTTAGACTGGCCCAGTGAACCTCAAATCAAAAACTACTAGTTTAAGTCCTTTTTCACTCCTGCCCAGTGACAGGGAGGGCAACTCCTCTTCACACCTAGTGCTTTCCAGCTATATACAGCCAGCCCTGGCTATCTACTTGTCCTAGGGATTAATGTAATCAGGCAGGCTCAGTCTGTGGAGACCTCCTGCAGGTCGCACCTGTGTGTGAGACTGCTGCTCTCGCTGCTTTTCAGCAGGAATGTCTCAGTGTGCTTGTCCATGGCAGTCCAGGAATGCCAGGTTGCTGTGATGGCTTAGGTCTGTACTTACATAGCTCACTCTGCCTGCAGCATGCTCACACAAGCAGCTCAATAGGCTTCCTGAGAGAGCAGGCGCTTCCCACAAGATGCAGCAATGACTGGGAGCAGATGTGCACTTCCCAGGTATTTACACCCTTACTGTAAAAACAATAGCAGCAGAATGGTGTAATTTTACATAAAGGGCGTAAATTGGCCTCCTGCTAGCCACTAATATTGTGTCCTTAGTATTAGTTACTTTTTGATTCTTTTAGTTGCCTAACAAAACAGCCATTTCAGAAGTGTAGCTGCGTCCTTTAGCCACCTCCTTCTGGGCCTTCTTCTAACCCAGTACATGCTATTAGCATCTCCACCCACAGCACAATGCCTCCAATGTTCTGCTGCTGAGTTCCTGCTGCTGTTATTCTTACTTTGTCTTCTTCACCATAGGGGAAATCTGCTGACCAGGACCCTGGCAGACATTGTGCACAAAGAAGACTTTGTTCTGAATTCCGAGTATCTTATCACGCTGCTCGTCGTGGTGCCAAAGTAAGACAACAGTGTGTGCACACACCCCGTGTGGCATTGAGTCCCAGCCATAAGCACCAGAACCAGGTGATACCGGCTCAGGCTGGGGCAGCTCATGAGTGCCCTCACTGGGACACAGGTGGAGCCCTTAGCAAAGAAGAAAGAACAATTTCTGCCAAGAGTGGTGCTAGTACAAAAGAGGGAGACAAAGACTGTGCCAAAGCTGGAGCAGGATGATTGGCATAGTAGGTTTTTCATGGTTACAAGTGGGTTCTCAGTCTCCTGATAGGAATAGTATGAGCTAAAAGATAACCATGTTCTTACTGCAGCATACCCAGTTTCTAAAAGGAATCAGACCTGTTCAACTCACAGTCTCTCTCTGCTGGCTCTGCCCTTGTAAGTGCCCATACATAGGATGACAGATACCAATGGTGAAGTGACACAATGTTCTCCTGGCCCTACCCAAAGCTTTTCCTCTCCATATAGTCCTGTCCCAACACACACGCAATATCATCACTCTTCTGTCTCTGAAAACCAGGTTGCAAAAAGCTATCTGAGGTAAGTTTATTGACTTCATTGTCTGAGTTTATTCATGCTAAAAGAGACTTCTCTCTTTGCAAACTCTTACCATCCCCCTGTTCCCTTTCTCACAGTGCTGGCATTCACCATGAGTGCAGTCTAGCACCGGATCAGCTCTGGGATTGCTCATAGCAGATGTAGCACACCTACTCATGGACCAGGGCAGCTTGTGCAGGGGTTCTGGCACATGGGATACTGTGTGGCAGCCTGGAAGTATATGCCATACTCTTCCCACCATCACCTTTCTGATGTTGACCCTTCCTCAAGCCAAGATCTAAAGTGAAAACTGAGGGTGTAGCATTGAGGGAAGTATCTCCTTGGCTGGTGACTAGGAGAGGAAAGGATAGTAGAGGTTTAATGTATCTTAATGACATAACCCATTAGCTTAATTAATTACATTTATCAACATTTGCTTTCAAGTATATAGTATTTATTTCCTGTGCTTTATTTTGTGTTGCTCAAAGGTCAAGCTACCTACAATGGCAGAAGACCTATGAATCACTTTCAGATATGGTAGTACCTCGCTCTACCAAGTAAGTGAAATTCCAGATTAAGCTCTGTGTTTGTTTCAGAGATCTCTGTCATGTTTCAGCCCCCCAGACTGGTGGATCCTGAAGGACTAGTCTCATGCATAGGCTCCACATTAATGTATTTGCAATTCAAATAGAAATTAGTTTGTTGAAGGAAAGTACAGATGAAAGAAAAAAAGTCAGATTTTTAAAATCAGCTTGTTCCCTTTTCCAGTAATCTTTTTACTTTCAACCAGGCCTTTGCTTCTTTTTGTGTAAAACAGGCAATTTATTACATTAATTGAGGTATAGTTCAGATACATGCAATCACATAGAGCTTTATGGAAAGTACTTTATAAAAATGAAACATGAAATCTGCATTTTTAGTTGCTTCCTGTTGTAGCATAGAATAATTCAGCATACTGTCACTTGCACTAGCAAAAGCCATATTAACTCATCCTTTCAAAAATCTTTCCTAGGACTTAAATATTCCCTTGCTCAGCTCATGCAGACTATGACATCCAGTCCAGGGCGCAAGAGCTGACAGTAGTATTACCTGAAATGGAGAAGGTAGAAAGCACAGAGAAAGAAACAGGCTGTCTTGTCTATAGCCTGTCTCAAAAACACAAGTGTACGTAAAGGTGGGGGAACGTTACCAGGAAACACAGAAAAATCAGGCAGGCAGAATATGTGTGTATTACAGTGAGTCCAGGAACTAAGCCAATTGAGCCATTGAGATAGAATAGCCAGTGGAAGTAAAGTCATTGTTCCCTGTTTCTGTCACAGCAGTTTTCAAAAAGCAGGGTGTTGTTCAGTATCATAAATGAAAATAAAAATAATTGCAAAAGGGGAAGGTGAGGTAGATAAAAAAGGCATGAGAGATCTGCCATGTCAAATCACAGCAGTGGATTTCCCTCCCACAGAATGATCGCTGAGGATGCAGAGGGAGGACTGTTCACTGTGACCCTATTTAGAAAAGTGATGGATGACTTTAAGGCTAAAGCCAGGGAGAACAGGTAAGAAGCCCTGACTGCTGGGCAGGGCAGGTTAGCAAGAGATGAGGATCAGGTGAGGCTTGTTGTGTGTGCAGCATGCTGAATCCATTACTGGTTTTAGGACTTCTTGCCTGCTTGAGTTGCTGTTGGTCCTAAAGCCACTGAGAAGGCAGAGTGGGAAGGTGCTGTGGTAGCAGTATCAGTGATCCTGTTCAAGCTCCAAGTTACAGATTCTGGAATTCCCTTTCTGCTCTCATTCTGCTGATAGCAGGAAGCTGGCTTTTTGGGGTTGATTTCAACTACCACCTTCCACATGCTTTAACTTGTTTAATGGCTAGCAACTTCCCATATCTGCTTCTCCCAGGGAAAAAGAACTGAGTGTGCATATTGCTTGGACTAAGGCTTGTGAGAACAAATGTAATTCAATTGTAGGTTCATGGTTCGAGAATTTTATTATGATGAGAAGGAACTGAAATGTGAAAAGGAAGAGCTGATGAAATTAGCTTCTGACAAGAAACAACAATATGTAAGTAGCACCTTTTGAGTTGGTGGCCCACAGAGGCTGCCCTTGCTACCAGCATGCCTAAGTACCTCTCTCAGAAATGGCTTTATGGTTGCAACAGTCTCTGGAGAGCTCCATTTAGCCCATAAAACTGAGGCATGGGAAAAATAACATGATTTGTTCAAGGTCACTTGAGTTTCTGATATACTGGGAGCCACTATCAGGCTGCCTGGGAACTATCCCAGCAACCCATGATGGCCTCAGTGGCAGTGTTGGCTATGGAGCTGCTTCACTCAGCCCAGGGATCACAGCACTGTTCTGCTCTCATAGGGCCCCTTACTGCGCTGGCTGAAGGTGAACTTCAGTGAAGCATTTGTGGCTTGGATTCATGTGAAGGCCTTGAGAGTTTTTGTTGAATCTGTCCTGAGGTGAGTAAACACAGAATGCAGGCAGAGATTCCTGGGGAATTCAAAATGTACAGCTCTCTTCCTGGTGCAGTTCCTTTGTGGAAGGAACCCTTACACACCTTGTTTTGTCTTGCTCGAGGTGTGTGCCTTACACACTTCACTCCAGGAGCTCACAGAAGACAATATAGATACAAATCTGATGAATAACTATTCTTTGGGGGCACTTACAGGGAAGAGGAAAACAGAAAGACACTGTTGACTTCTCGCTTCAAAAATAAAATATTTTCCAATAAGGAGGTGTCATTGTTTCTGCAACACACCATGAGTGGGCATGCCTCGAGGCTGAGGAGGGAGAAGGGCAGGAGCAGACAGCTGTGCCCCTTCCCAGCAGATGATGATGTATGTTGTGTTCCGAGGTATGGCCTCCCTGTGAATTTCCAAGCAATGCTGCTGCAGCCAAATAGGAAGTCTGTGAAGCGCCTGAGAGATGTCCTGAACGTGGTCTTCAAACACCTGGACGAAGTTGCAGCAGCAAGTATAATGGATGTATGTATTTAGACTGAAAGTGCTGTAGCTTCTCTCAGCTTAGCCAAATGAACGCTTCCACTGTCCCGGGGTCAGAGCATGCATCTCCTCACACCCTGCAATGATAGGAGCCTTTTATGCAGCTCTAGTCCCAGCTGGTTACAGACTGGATTAGGGTAGTTCAGATTATAAGGCAGATGCAGTGAGATTGCTTACATTTTCTGTTGAAGCAGTTGATGTTTACAGCTACCAGAACAAAATAGGTCTGCTCAATTATGGCCGTTCCTCCATGTAAAAATCTTAAAATCTACTATAAACATTCAGATCAACACAAGTAAGAAAAAGTAATTTGGAACTAAATCCTAGGGCTGTGACACCTCTGTTCCCTGTAAAAGGCTGTCATTCATAAATAACCTAGGCCTTCAACAAGCAGCAGTAGTTGCTTTCTCCTTCCCTGTATCTTGAATTACAATTCATAACAATTTAGGATAAAGCAATAAACGAGCTAGCAGGCCTTCAAAACAGCCTAAAACTGGCAAGCACGGATCCACTGCATGAAGGGAGAACAGAGGAGTTGCTGTAGAGCTGAAGCACACGAAAATGATGCAAGTTCAGCATCAGGCATGAATTCTCAGTGCTAATTACATTAGACAGCCTGAAACAAGAAGCAGAGCAGATTCTCAGTGGTGAATTCCCCACCTTAAGCATAGCACATACAAAACTCCATTGCACCTGTGGGAGAGGAGCACAAAAGCAAGTCCCTGGAGCTTGGAACTGTGCAGGTTTTCTGGTACTAAAGCTGTTACTTCCTTTTGCAGCCTGGCATGGATATCCCCGGGTTACAACTGAGTAATCAAGAATACTATCCTTATGTCTATTTCAAGATTGACCTCAGTCTTCTTGACTGCAGTTAAAGAAGAATTGCTCAATCTTCATCTATTAATTGTCAAGACTCTTATGTTACTATAAAACAATCTTTAGCTGCTGAAAGTCAAATTAAAATGCAGATGCTGTAGCAGGATGATCTTCCTACCACTTCTAGTAATTTTTACAGTGACTACAATAAGTTATCTCTTATTCATAGTTTTACAAAAACGTATTTCAGAGGCAGAGGTACTATGGTAGTATTTATTTTTTTTTGGTAAATTACAAAGATGGAATATCTATTGGACTTGAAATAAAACAATTTAAAAGGTGTGGTGGCTAATGAATCTACTAGGTGTATACAGTCCTCTTTTTCTAACAAAGCAAACTTAAAAAAATCCAAACAGAAAAAGTAGAAAGCATCAGAGCAAAGCCCAAAGTTCCTTTAACTTAACAAAAAAACCCCAAAAAGCTTAAGAGGAAAGATCCTCAAAAAGTGCTGTGGAACTTATCATAATATGATTTACAGTCCCAAGTACTCATGAGTTTAGTTTTTGCTAAGATATTTCAGTTAGAACAGTTCCATTACAGCTCATCTGCTGGGATGATTTTAGAGTTGGAGCACATCTCTTGCATGGAATCAGCAGTTACTGCTGGCTGCCCGTGGTTCTCATGCTGCCTTTCATGGGGATGAGCTACGGGCAATCTCTTACAGACACCAGATGACAAATATCCATATTATGTTATTTCCTTGAAAGAAGGGGAATCTTTCAACTCTTTCATTCCTTATTTATAAACAAGCTGTTCACATCAGGGTCACTTCACTTGATACCAATATACAAGACATGAAGAGCAATAAAATATTAATATTTTTATTTAAAAAAGCAGCAGTAAACATCCCTATTCGCAGTCCTGATTCCCCTTCCAAAGGAAATAGCAATTTCAGATCAAAACAATGCCAGATGGGAAGTGAAGAAATATTACCCAATTTGCTGGAAACAGCACCAGGGTGGTTTTCTGTTAGCACCTGGAAATCCTTATGTCCTCAAACAGAGATTAGCTTCATTGCTAATCCAGGGGAAAGACCAACAGCTCCCAGCATCTCTCATTGCAGCAGCAACCCCACTTCCATTGTATTAATGATCTTATGAAGTCTGGCACAAAGAAAGAGAAAGCCCCTGAGAAGGAATAGGAAAAGGAAGACTGAAGAGCATTTAAACTAAGATTGTCCATCTTACCAAGCTTTAGGCCAAACTGTCAAGATCTCACAGCAAGGAGGTTGTTTAAGATTCCCCTCTGCACAAGCCTCTCTATTCTACAGTTCACTTTCAAGAGTCATCCAAAATGGGACTGCTTGTACTATGTGCACCTTTCTTACTCTACACAAGACTAACACTGTGTGTCAAAAATATTTTATTCTTTAATTGAAACAGAAGCTGAGCAGGTTCCACCTCCATGAAAAAAATTACAGTTAAAATTGGTTACACTAACAGCCTCCAGTAACACTCAAACAGCACATTATCAACAAAAGATGTTCCAAAGAAATATCCATGTTGTCCTCAAAATATTTGTTACACAGAATACAATCAAGTTTACTGGTTATGACAATTCATAGAATTTCTGCAATGTTTTCTTGAGATGCGTACAGCCCACTGCTGCAGTGCATCCAATAGCACAGTGTGTCATGTGCTACTTCTCCATAAAAAGGCCACTGAAATATCTGTCTGATTGTGATCCAGGCTGCAAACTGCTGCGCAGGCTCTCCCAAGAAAAGAAGTTTCCTGAAGATGTCACAGCTCATCTTTATCCCAGTCATCCAGATCCACATCACTGAGATCAATGTCATCTTCAACTGGAAGCTGTTAAAAAGGGAAGGCTTTGAGTACATGTTTAGAAGTGCTTAATGCCAGGAGATCTCTGAGTTGGAAAGATTCTTACTTCATTGTGAGAGTAAAGCTCTTTCCTGTCATCTCTTTCATTCAGAAAACTCCAAGTGCACTAAGCAGAGTACAAGTGATCAAAGTTTAGACTAGGAGGTTATTTTTTACTGTTCAAAATACTCCAGATGAAGGCTATACAAATGAACTATGTAACAAAAATGCTACCATATTCCATGTTTTTATCTATCTGAAGTAGATCAAAGGATTGCAGTAACTTTGGTTTTTACATCAATGTTGAACCTTAAGAAGGTAGACTTGGTCACCATGTTATTTATTACACAGTCTTTACCTGACAAGCTTTCTGGCATTAAGACCTTGATGGCAAGGTCAGCATATTGCAGAACCCAAGTTTCCACAACACTGAGGTCTCGAATGCATGCACTACCATCTCCCTTAGTCAGCACTGGTAATACATTTCTGCCTCAAGGGATCGATCCAGCTTTCAGGATCCCATAACAACAGTTAGGCAGGAACATCTGGTCCACAATGTCAGATGATCAATGTACCATTTGGTCTGCTGGCAGGATTAAGATAATGGGAAACCATCAACACAATCTTGTAAGAACAAGAACTTTCACACTGACAGGTGTTAGTTACTCTATCCTGTCACTTCTGAATGAAACAATTCCTCAGCACTTTCAGAAATGAAGCACCTCTTACCTCACCATCTTTGCCATCCCAAGGTTCAACTGAATGAATCTTGGGGAAAGCTCCACCACCCACTGGTGCTGTAGAACCACGACCAACGGAGAGTTCCCTGAGAAAAAACAAGTTAATTTTAAGAAATTCCTCTAACCTCTATTTATGTGGAACAGAACCTGCATCAGATAAGAGAAATACAACTTCAAGATTTCATCTCTTTAAGTAGATCTAAACTGTCTGGATGCAAAAACTTCAAGAAGCAGAAAATGACAGAGCCCTTAAAGTAGCATTGAAAATTTACAACTGGATTCAAAGACATCTCTGTGAGAGACACTATTTCATATTTCAGCAGTGTAAAAATCATATACAAGTGCAGCCTCTTTAACAGTTTATCACTTAAGGCAACTCCAAGAGGAGCCTATAATTCTAGTTCTGGAAGTCACTTGCAAGTGTTAGTTGAAATCACCAGTGATCTTCTTTAGTGGAGATAGCCTCCAAATGGTTTCAAAGGGTACGAGGTAACCAGCTTTGTTTGAGACACTCCACTTCGTTTGCTAGTTAGGCTTGCTCAAAAAGCCCAGCATTAAAATCCTGAGGAGCTAATCCCTTTGCATCTTTCAGAGGCAAATAAGACTGAATTAGCATTCCTCCCTGTTGGAGTCAGTAAGCCAGGGGTCTCTCTGAATTCTTCAGAGAGAGATCAGAGTGCAGGGATTGAATTAAAACCTTTGGATGGATTGAAGTATGTTAAGCCACTCACACATAAGGCAGAGGTGAAAGTTTAGGTTTTAGCATGAGTGAGCAAGCAAGTAGATGGAATGAGTAAGTGAGTAAATGGAGTAAGTAAGAAAGTAGAGTAAGTTTTAAGTGCTTTTAGTGAATAAAGATCTTAGATGCCAGAGAAGCAGTACATGTTCTAGTGAAGGTTGAAAAACATAGTCCTAGATACTAGGAGTTCTGTGGAGGCTCCAAGAACCTAGCTTCAGACATAATAGAGTTAGAGTTAAGAATATCGCTTACATTTTTCAGTTAGAGCAAGATAGGCCATGTACATAGTTCATACGTAGCCTGGCATGCTAAGAAACTAGAATTCTAATAGGTTAAGAAGTAGTGGTCCGAGTGTGTGTCTTAGCTAGTTGGAAAGTTTCTATAAAAGAACATGCATTAGGGAGAGCTGGTGCTGTTTCCCATTGCTTTTTGCCACTTGTTTTTAATGCCATGTGCTTTTGCCATTGCTTTGCTATGCTTTTGCCTTTGAGACTGATGTGCTTCTGCAATAAACAACTTTATAACAACTATTAGCTGCTTGGCTCATGAAAGAAAATAACCCAACAAGTTGGGTGCCTAAGAGCACCCAGAGGTTTCTCACCTCACACCTCCCCAAGTGGAGTTCACAATTTTTATGCTCTTCACAGTGCCAATTTCCTTACTTGTAGTCAACACTCCTGAGACTATTAGGTTGCAAAAGCTGCCTACAGCAGCTGAGTGAATAGCCAGCCACACCAGCTGTGATTATACTGCTTTCTTTAGGCAGCACAGCTAAGCTGAAGTGTCAGGAAGGGATTATTCTAGCAAGTAGTGCTGCATGATAAGACAATACCAAACCAATTACCTAATGCAATATAAGCTGTTAAATTGGCTGTTGTGTCCTGGAAGCCCTGTCTAGCCTCACCCAGGAAAGGCTTCACTAAGATGGACTAAAAAATTTGCCATGTCTGACAAAGGTAGACACTTTCACATACATTAGTACCAACTGCCTGGTATTTCTCTTCTTGCATCTGTATCCTGAATTTAACTTGATGCCCTAAGAATGTTCCTCTTTTTGGCATTAAGAAGAAAGTCTGATCACTTTCACAGGTAAGAATACAGCACTGATTCCATTAATCCAGCAGGAACTGCATTCATATAATCTGGTTTTTATGGCAAGGTGGAGAGAGGCTGTTGCATTTGCTTTTGCAATTCTGGCTGCTCTCTGCTATTCTCCAAGGACAGACATAGAAATAACACTTCTATTGTAAGGTCTCAAGAGCTCTTGCATAACTTATGGTAGCTGGTACTTTACGTGGAAGCAGAGTTCCCACTTCACCTTGACCACACTAAAGTAACAGTTTAAGTTTAGCTGCTCTGCTTCAGTGCTGCTGCCACCTTCTGTCATCCTCTCCATTTCCTTTCCCTATTCCATTCTTAGCACTGGCTCTTGCCCAGCTACACAACAGGCAGTTTCACGGGACTTGTGCTGAGCAGTGAGCTATTCACATTTTGGATGGATTGTTTCAACTCTCCCAATCAATTTATCAAGTGCCAGGAGAATGGAAAGGTGGGAGGGGGAAGACAGCACCAAACTGAATCAGAAAGATGAATAGCAACAATACGAAACAATATAAATATAAAACAAATGTACAACCTCAAGAACTTCAACAGCACCCATTACAATTCCCAAACTGAGGACTTTCCAATTACTTATGACTAGTCAGAATGCACCATTTGAATTAAATGGAATTCATTGGTAAGTTGTTTCTTAAGTTACCAGAGAAACAGAATTTTTCATCATCAAAGTCCACGTCTGTTTTCAAATATTAAAAACTACCTATCTTAGTCTAAATGGTCAGCTTAATTCCGCACACCACAAAAAGGTAATGATTGCTTTATTGCAATCTCCATTGAAACCATTCCCTTACTCCACTGAATTCTCATCTTAATTCTCTTAACCGTTCAAGTCTTGTCTGAGGTGGGAGAGTCTGCTTGTGGTGTAAAGAGTCATAGCCCCAGATACAGAAAGATTTAAGTCACTGAAGATTTCATACCTGAGAAACTCATTAATTCCTTGCTCACTGAATGATCCTTTCAGAAGGGCAAATTTCATCTTCCGAGCATTAACAGCTGCCATTGCTGGATACCCAAAGCCTCCAATCCCCAGAGAGCTCTCAAGATCTGACTGAGCACCTGCTTCTGTCCACAGCCACCTTGAGGAAAAAAATTAAATAGAAAATTAATAATGAGGATAAGCACTACAATAATTTTCGAAAGATATATTCTGCAACCCTGCAGAGTTCAAGTGGGGCTCTGTATTGCCCTTGACACTTTCAAAGTCAGCATGGAAAAGGAGAGTCCTGATCTTGAACCTTTCAACAGAAGAAAGCCCCCTCTCAGCAGCATCTCTAGGCCAGTCCCACCCACAGAGCCACCAAAAGTTGGATAAGAAAAGCCACTGAGCACAGTGCAGGGAAAGAATTGTTAGCAATATGAACACACTGCTACACTTTAGCCAGTATCAAGGGTAAAGTTTAAAGTCCTGCCCAGATATCATTATGGAGGATTTCTAGCTAAGGACACTCAGTCTCAGTTCCTCTCATCTTAGCAAGTCCCATGAAGAACCTCTGGAATGAGCCAATATCAGCATTTTCTCCCAGGCTTTCATGCCATTTTGCTCCTCTTCACAGCAGCCACTGTGACAGAACAGCACTCACTTTCCTGAGAAGCCCCAGAGATCCTAACCTGCACCTAAGAGAAGGAGGAGTAAAGGCATAGCCTGCTGGCCTGTTTCTTTGAGAGCATGAAACATGCTAATAAACTGCAATTTACTTGTTTTTTTGAGAATTCAACAGTCACACTGGCACACTCACCAACCAGCAAAAGTCAGTATAAGAAACCTCCCTAAAATACTTGAGTATTCAGGACAAGAGTAAAAGATGCTTGATCTTATCAATGCTTAAATATCACTTGCAAATGCAGAATTTGAGAGGTGGATGAAAATAAAAAAAACAAACGGCTATTTTGAAGTCACAGCATTCCCTTCTCCAATAATTAGTGAAATACCAAGATACACTACCCTGAACAAGGAAAAACTCTGTCTTGTAGCTGAACAGGTATCATACAAGTTTTGTTCCATTACCCCCAAAAATGCTCACATATTTTCCAAGACGACCAGTGGACAATAACACTTACCCCCACATTTTCTTTTTGTATTTTTCAGCCATTTTTAACATGACATCCAGGTAAGAATTTCTCCCTGAAGCTCCTGTTCGTTAAACAGAATTGGACAAGTTAAAAAACACGGCTACATGCTTTAAGTGACAAATTAATACAGAAGTCTGCTTGCTTGTATGTGTACCTGTGTCAAGAATATGAGGCAGGACAGAAATGATGCAGAGCTGATGAGCATCACAGGTACTCTTCAGAACATCCTCACTAATTATCTAGAAGAAAGCAGCAGAAACTCAATGACAGTAAGACCTGGTTCTTCAGTTGTGACTGTACTTCTCTCCAACAGCCTAGTAACTCCATTCTGCAAGGTAGTAAGCACTGAAACAACTTGACACATGTCTTTTCTACTTCACTGGTCTCCCAGAACAAGAGTAATTCACAAAGTCTTCTGTTGAGACTTGCAGCAACAGGAAACTATGCAGTATCAAATAAGACTTACAGAAAGCACAATCAGATGTCACTTCTTGCTCAAAATCACTGTTCTCGCCCAAGGTTGGAAAGAGCACCCCCAGGCCCATGTGAATGCCTGCGAGCACAAGGAGAGCCAGCAGAGGCAGCCTTTGCTGTGGATGAGGATGTTCAAACAACAGTAACAGCAACACTGGTTTTGTGGGACCTGTCTCAAAAAGGAATTGATCCAATGACCTATACCAGTGGTCTCCAACCTTTGATTGTGCATTCCACCAAGTAAATGAATTTCTAAGCATGCAGCCTCTGATATATATAAATCAATTATATGCATATACAGATACAACAACATGTATTGCTATATTAATATTAAAGCATACAAAATAAAAAATTTAGGATGAGAAAGATGAAACAAGCACCATATAAAAATATCTTAGTGTTTATGAACAGTACAGATTTATTTTTGGTTTTTTCCTTCCTGCATCCCAATGGACTGTCTTGCATGCACCTCACTTTGGAGACAAGTGATCACCATTTCAAATCTACCAACAGCAAGCTGAAAAAAGTTGCCTGACAGAGGGTCGAGTTTTTTGGACAACAAGCAAAACTACTCTTCACGCATCTCTTAACAGACAGCTTGCAAATGACAAGGCCCTGCTCTCTTATTGTAAGAAAAGAGATAGGGCACAGAACTTAATTTTTTCACTCACTTCTCAAGAGCAGATTCAGACACCCTGGCACCATCCTGTCAATGCCTTCACTGTATCAATTCTGGTCATC
Organism: Toxostoma redivivum; assembly: GCA_013397375.1. NCBI lineage: Eukaryota > Metazoa > Chordata > Aves > Passeriformes > Mimidae > Toxostoma > Toxostoma redivivum. The sequence goes on from VXBI01014101.1 coordinate 239,669, forward strand.
TTCCAGACAACAATAAATTGACAGTAGAAATGAATATTCAGCTTTCTGTTATTCAAAGCTTGTAATTTTTTACTTTCTGGGGCAAAACAGTGCAGAAGCTCTGCACTTAGGCAGTTTTATATACAGTTCATATACACTTGTAAAAACTGCTGCTGAGAGTATGATAGAAAAGCGGTTTGAGAAAATGATGTACAAGTACCTCCAGGAGCTCAGGTGGTGGTGCATTATCAGAAAATAGATCCAGAGCACGAGCAATGATATCAGATCTAGTTCTCCCACCATCATAATCAACAGGGTCTTCTCCTTTCTGGAAGATTTTAATGGTGGGAAATCCACGAATCTGCAAGACAAATTTAAACCATCAGCTCAAATAAACCTGAATATTTATGGTGGAAATTATCTGCTTGTCTGATATCCTCTAGACTAAGAGCGAAGGAGGAGATTCAACATCTTCATGTACCGAGTCTCACATGTTCTGGCTCAATTTGAATTTTGTAGCTTCCTACCTTTGCAACAATTCAAAACAAGGTGAATGTACACTAAAATGCTGCTTCAGGGTTTTGGCCTGAATAACCAGTAATGGTTTCATCTCAATTCAGATGCACCTAGCACTGCAGGTTTAAGCACCATGAGGACTATCTTTACCCTTGATATTTATTAAACATTAATTTCCTGATTTGTCTGGGGAGAGACAACACTGAGCCTATACGGCAGCAAGTGGACCTTAACCTCCTTCTGCTACACTTTCAGTAAATTGCTCAGTGTTCTCTCTACATTGTCAACCATGTGCACTTAGAGGGAAACTGCAGCACACTGTAAGCTCTGTGGACCATAGTAAAAATTCAAAAGTATCCATTCTCTTTTGGCGAGCAACACACCTGATCTGGGCAGCTGATATTGTAGGAGTGATGCCTGGTAACTGGCTCCAAGGGTTCCAGAGATGCCCAACCAGACTACAGTCTCAAGAAAGAGACCTCTCACTCCAGATGATAAAGGTATACAAGACGTTATGTAAATAAATAGCCTTTTTCCTCAGCAACATCCAGAAAAAAATTTTCCTCTTTCTCCATTTATTTATGTTGTTACTGACATTCACTAATTATTTGTAGGAAACAAACTGAATGTGTCACTTATTTTTGGCACAAAACATTTAAGTAGTACCAGATTAGGGAAGAGCTCAGTAAGGATTGAAGAGAAATCTTACTTGGCAGAGATGGAAAGGAAATTGTAACCACTGCAGAGCACACTCACCCCATATCGACTTGCCAGCACCTGATTGACTGTTGCATCTACTGCAGCCAGCTTTACTTTTCCTTTTGTTTGTTCCTTCACCTCAGTGGCAGCAGCTGCCCATTCTGGCTCCAGACTGAAAAACAGAGAGTACAAGTGCCCTAAGCTCTCTAAGAGCTAGCAAAAGTATAGGACACTTCAACATTATGTAGCATGTTTTACTCAAGAAAAGTCTCTTGCTGAGAATGACAGCTAAGAGGATTATCCAAACAAGACTGATGTCCTTCATCTGAAGGAATGAAAACTTTAATATAACTTCCAGATCTCATTTTTACTGATAACTGGGAATTGGAATTTTACTGCTAAGGAGGAGTACAACTAGAGCAGCACCAAGGGGCTCTGAGCAGAAGCCCACAAATTTTTGTTCGATCACCTTACAAAAGAAACCTCACTTCTGGTGCACCAGAGATGCAAGGTCTCTTTTAGGGGATTAAGAATATTAAACAAAACAGGCACTAACAGGAACTGAATTGTTAAAGTAAAAAACCTCATTTACTTTTTGCAGTGCCCACACCATGGGGCATAAAACTCCACCATCCACACATCGTCACTATTTATGACATTCTTATCAAAGCTGTCATCAGTCAGCTCAATCACATCCTTCTTATCTCCACCTCTGCTCTCCTGGCTCTGTAAGAAACAAACAGACCCTCATGTAAGAAGTAATCAAACCTGGTGTCCCACACAACTCCTGTGTGTCACATTGAACCAAACGATCTTTATTTGAGCAAGATAGAAACAGGCAGGGTTAGGTCATACAACTTTCCCTTTTTAAAACTGACAGTACACACAGCCTAATCACCACAGCATTTTCAATACACAGCAAACGAACCTTCTCTTGAAAAAAGAGAAACAGGGTCAAACTGACTACCAAGAAGACGTGGGAGCACTTTTTCAGTTCTTCCTGCACTGATCTGTCCATGAACTAAGTGCTCCCCATCCCCCACCTCCATCTGGAACCAAGTCCTAGTTTCCAGGCAAAACAAATGTGGGAGTATGATACACACTACAGAGTACAGTCCACCCAGCTCTTCTATGTGCCACCCTGAGGATATCAGAATGTACTTGCCCCACGACTCAGAAATAGTAGTAGGAGCTGGAAGCTTTTCAATTTACCTTCAGGGAGAAATCCAGCAAGTCAACTTCAGAAAAACACTATCAAGTTAAAAAAACTTAATCTGTCTAATTTAGATTAGGACTAGGCAAATGGTACCTGAACCACCTGGAGAGTGGGGCTAACACGAACCCCAAAGTTCAAGGGCAGATGCACCTGGAGAGTAACAGCTCTATACACCAGTACACGCTCAGAACTGACTAGCTGGAAAGCAATTTTTCAAAGAGGAACATGAGCGTCCTGGTGGACAAGCTGAACATGAGCCAGCACTGCAATCCTGTGGCAAAGGTGGTCAACAGCCTCCTGAGCTGCACTAGGCAAACACTTGCCAGAAGGTCTGAGGAGGCAATCTTTTCTTCTGCTCAGCACAATGTGAAACACCTGGAGTGCTGGGTCTAGTTCTAGGCTCCTCCATAGGATAGGCATGCACACACTGGAGCAAGCCCAGCCAATGGTCAGAGCTGATTAAGGGCTTTGAGCATCTGACATGTGATGAGAGGGTGCAGGAGAGTAAAGAAAACAAAGGCAGGCTCTTCACTGCAATAAGAGACAAAAGGGATGAAGCAGAAATACAAGAAGCACCATTCTATGAATGCATAACCTAAAACATAAGAGGAAAGATTTCTACTATGAACACAGTCAAACACTGGAACACGTTGCAGAGAGAATGCAGTCCATTTGGAGTCTCAGATCTTGGAGATACAATTTTAAGGGGCACAGCCTTGAGCAATCTGCTCCAGCTGGCCCTGCACTGGGCAGGGTACCTGGACTAGACAAAACTCTAGACATCCCTTCCAATTCTGTGACTGAGTTGGGAGCTTTGCTCTCCCATACAAGACAGCATTCAGCTGAAAAGCAAACATCCATTCCCTCAAATACCTGTTTTCCAGAACTGTATCCTCCACTTCTGCCACTAAGACGTTCTTTCACCAGGGACCGAAGAGCACTTAGAGCAGCATCGACAATAGCGTCACTTGTTCTGCCACCTGCAGTGCAGCAAAAGTAAGTGATCAAACCATCAAAAGGCCAGTTTAAGGTATGCTCCTAACTTAATTACAAACTTAATCCTCCCTTACCCTAATGATCTTTCAGGAAAAGCAGGACTGGGCTATGAGTGATACAGTACTAGTGGTGGGACATCTGACTTAAACACAAGCAGCAAGATTGACTTCACTGCATCTTTTCATTCCTGGCTTTTCTGAGGAGGAGTGACTCTGTGTCAAGCTCCAAATAAACAGGAAGAAAGGAATGATTCCTTGAAACTCCCTATCAAGCTTCATCAAGTATGAACTGCAGGTAGGACTGTTAGACAATGCTAAGGCATACACAATTTGGTCAAACCACTCCCACTCATCTGTCTCTCGGTTACTACAAGCACTAGACAGGAAGGAAAAACCACACAACACAGCATTAACAGCTACCATGATTACTGCATTCAGGGAAGCTTTTATGCATGCAACATCTAAAAATTCATCACATTTACCCTGATAATCCTCTGCTTTGTTTTTGTTGGCTCCAAATATCTTGATAGTTGGAAATCCTCTGACTCCATACTGTCCACCCAAGGACTGATGTTTATCTGCATCTACTGCACCCACTTTCACTACACCCTGCAGAAACAAAACAAAAAATGACACCCAAGACTTTTACAGCAATTTAGCACATTTTATACTCTCTGCTGGGGGCACAAGGGAAGGGGGGAAGAGAGAGGGGTAGTTACTAGGACTGCAACAGAACAGAGGTATTTTACTCCACAAGCATTAAGCTGCAGAACACTACAAATGTCCACTTCCTTCAGCATGACAAAATAAACTTTAAATTGTTTGGGCTATTATGTAGTTCGGTTTTTTAAGGAGAATACATATCTTTTACATAGGTAAGAGTTCAGCTATGAACAACAATTAGACAACATGTCTAATTCTTCTGTAATTAAATAAATAGTCAACACCAATGGCTTACAAAGCTGTTTTCAGTCCTAGAGAATAGTAATGGGAATTCACAGGGACAGAACGTTCTTCCTCTACAATTCAATGGCTTCCTTTAAAAAGGATACAACAAACCAAACAAAACAAAAATCCAGAGTTTTCAAGTGCCTGAATAACACTTTTCTGGCCAGACAAACGATTAAAGTGATAATGGTTGTAAGGACCAAACCCCTCCACATTCCAGTCCAGATGCTAAAACAGCCAAACTCTTCAATCCACTTCCACAAACACATTTGAAAGACTAAACTTACTTTTAAAGCTGTTGCTGCTTTCTTCCACTCAGGGGTTAGCCTTTGACAATGACCACACCTTTTTAGAAAAACAAATAAAAACAACAAAAAAACTGTAAATGTCATTCAGATCTGACAACTATTTCACAGTCACAGCAAGCTGTAGGGGACTGAGGATTTACTCATGAAGAGGAAAAGAGCCTGGGCCACAGGATCATACCATCACTCAGGCATCTGAAGAAAAACCTCCACATTATATAGACTGCAGCAACACTAGAAGAGGCACAGCAAGACTTCCCCTAAAACTCTCAGTCCAGACAGAGTCAAGCTGTTGCAATAAAAGGCCACTTTCTCCAGAATGTGGAGCTTCAGATGGCAGTATCACAGAGGATTTGTACAAAGATGGAATATATACATCACCAGAATTTAAATGGAATAGACTCCATACTCTGAACCTGAAGAGAACAGTAGACAAAGAGGGACACTAAATTAAGACACCAAAAAAGCCAGTATTTTTAAATGGAAACTGGAAATGTTAAGTGTGAATTTAGATCTGTAATGTCACATCAGAATTAGACTCAGAAACACAGACATGAGGGACTTTCTCACCTACCTACTGTACTTTAATCAGTAGTTTTTAATACTAATTTAACAAAAAAAAAATCAAGTCGAAAAATGGCATAGGTTTTGCTACAAGACCCTATTTGTCAACTTGAAATGTCAATTCCTGCCTTCTTCTCTCATGAAAACATTTAAAGCAGGAATCCTAAGTACAGGTATTTTTGTACTCATGAGGCCATTAAACTGACAACTGTGCTGCCAACAAATGAATGAAACCTTGAGCTGAGCAGCAGTAGATTTCCATGCTGCTCCTCTGTCATAAGAGCAAGCAAGTACCCAGCTGCAGTTCTTACCATGGGGCATAGAACTCCACGAGCCACAGGCTGTCGCTCTGAATGACCTCCTTGTTGAAGTTAGTTGGTGTGAGCTCTATCACATCATCACTGGCCGAATATAAACCGTTAACTGCCAGGAACAAAGTGCAGCTTACTGTGCCTACAACGAAAAGCAGAGACATCAGCGTCCTGTTGAACATTTATGACTCTCCTGTTGCCATGGATAAATCATCTCCCCACTCTTCACAAATTAGCAGTGGCAGGAAGGAATTCCAGTTAGACCAGATCAAAGAGGAAGTTAAGGCAAGATATATGCTCTTCCTCCTCGTTTAAAACATGATTCCATAGGATGACATAACATAGGGTCTGTGCCTAAAGCTAGCTGGAGTTACACCGCTCCTGCTATGGCTCTGCAGAGAGACTTGTGTCCAAGCTCTGACCCCAACTCCTGCTGGTACCAAATAACCAGGATTTCTGCAGGGATCCCCACCATTAGCTATGTTTTCTTTCAGTTCTTGCAGAAACTACTAAGCCAATTGTTCACACCTCTTGCACAGCAGGCACTCAAACACACCTTTTATGGTATCACATCATGCAGGACTGTCCCAGCTAGGCTTGGGACAGTTACATTGATTTTAGGACCAGCCCTTGATGCACTGGTAGTGCATTATTTTTGCTCCTGAGTATCTTAGTCTACCATTGATTTATGTCTTTAGGAACAGACTGGAGAACAACAGCTAAATCTCTCTGGTTAATAACTCAAGCACCCTGAGAATGCTAAAAAAATAACACTGAAAGATAGAAGGAAATTGCTTTTTCTTATGGCTTTGTACTTCTGATAATTTCTGGAACTTATTATTGCTTGAGACTTTGAACATAAAACTTCATAATCCCTCCTTTTACCCAGTCAGGGAGACCAAGAGATGACAAGCATCGCTGTAACAAAATCCATCCAACAAAAGACTTTTCTTAATCCACTAAAGACTGGAGGGAGTAAGAGCTCAGACACCCAAGCTAGAACCAGACATGTAAAAGCTTTGCTGGAAGTGGTTAACAACTTGAATGGGAAGCTGCATATTCTCTCTCAAGACTCAATGTAAGAGAAAAACAGGTCAATGATGCAGAACTCTACAGCACATGGCATACAGACTGCACAGCATCACCTACACTTTATCAGTCCCACGCAATAAAATCCAGTTTCATTACCCCTGTACAGCAGGAGAGTAAAGCTGACAGAAGTAACATCTTCCAGGTTACTCAAGCAGAGATCAGGACTGAATTGCCATACCAGCGCCCTCTCCACTGCACCACTACCTTATCCTAATGGTTTCTTCTAGCACAAGGACCCAACTCTTTTCTTCTGGGGTGAACAAAATCAGTCTCCACCACCAGATGTACGTGTTAGATTTGCTCTGTCTCTTCAGTATGCCCATACATAAGCAGCACTTCATCAGCATTGATAACTGACTTCCAAGACGATCTGTGGCTGTCACAGCATGTTACGGTGACCTACAGTAGCAACTGCTGTTGCTGGGGTAGAGTAAGAAAAAAAGGATGGAAAAAGCTCCTTGAATGTTACAGTCAGGCTCAAGAGAAAAACTTCTTCTAGACAGAATGAGACCATTAAATTGAAATCAGCATATTCTCACTTCATCTTTTAGGTGATCTCTGGCAGAACACATTTAGAAGACAGAATACACTCAGCCACTTCTGTCCCTTGAAAGAGAGAAGTTCTAGCTTATGAAAATACACCTGCTAAAGAGAAGTCACAAAATAAACTATATGGCAAAATTCACCTAGCCCCCTGCATTTTTTTAAACTATGAGTCATGAAAAGGTGGCATAACTTTCCTTTCTACAGTGAAACATTCAAGGTTTAATTCGACTTCAAGAAAGATCTTTTTCCTACAAGCATCAAGCCAGATAAATGCAAATCTGTCCTTGTTATTAAGGAAAAAAGAAATAGATAATCTGATTTCAAAAGCTGTTTTCTAACGTAAGCAAATCACACAGACAGAAGCATCAATAAACCAGCTAAGACAGCTCTATGTTGGTATTACTAGTCCTAATTGAACCGCAAAGTTGCAAGTCGGTAGATCTACTTAAAAAGCTTTTGTCATGGGATGGTAATGATTCTGTGAACTTCCTCCTACAATTACCCTCTCCTGCAGCAGAGCTCGGTGTGCCCAGGCCCACACATCCCTGCACACGTGCGCTCGGCGAGCCCCAGCTTGGGGGCGAGCTCCCGGCTCCTTCGGCGTTTCCATCGAAGGCCCCGAGTGGGAATCGTTTACCGATTCTTCCGGCACACAGAGGCTGCAGCAGGGCCAGGGGATGGGGAACACCAGCCCCGCCTGGGCCTCCTCCGTTTGACCTCGCTCATTGCTCTCTTGCTGCCTCCAAAGCACCAGATCGCCAGGCAGGGCAGCTAGGCACGTACGATACCACCGCTTACTTAAATCACTCAAATCAAAAAAGGTCTTCGATTAGACTGAGAGATAACCATCAATTGCCTTTTTTTTTTCTTTTTTTCTCTCTGCATGTGCTTCGCTAACCCACCGAGCAACCCGCGGCACAGACCGGCCACAGCCGGATCCCGACTGCGAGCGCTGCCCCCCAGAATCAGTGGGGTTGGGAAAGCCCTCTGCGATCTCAGCCCATGACCGATCACCTCTATGTCAAATAGACCATGGCACTGAGTGTCGTGTCCAGTCTTTCCTTAAACACTTTCAGGGACGGTGACTCCACCACTACCCCGGGCAGCCCATTCTGTTAGCTACTCACCCTGTGTGTGAAGAAATTCGTTCTAATGTCCAATCTAAACCTCCCCTGGGGCAACTTAAGACTAA
>VXBI01014101.1:248042-261791 GCA_013397375.1 Toxostoma redivivum
CGGGCCCCGGAGCTGCTGGGGCTGCCGCCTGGTGGGCTCTAGTGGCCCGGGGAATGCTCCCTCAGTCTGCTTCCAGCTGTGTCCGCGGATCTTGCCCTGTCCAGAGCGCCCGGGCCTGGGCCAGAACCCGCGCAGGCCTTCAGGGAGAAGGAAGGCAGGCCAGGGATTTATCCTGTTAGGTGGCCGAGCTGCTTTGCTGCAGCCTCTGTGAAAACCAAGGCAGGGATCTAGATCTGAAAAAAAAAAATTAAAAAATCTTTTCAAATCGCAAGCTCGCCTGTAGAAATCAGCCCAGTTGTGTCTGCTGCAGTCTGGGGAAATAAAAGCGGAGCAGGAGACTAGTGCATGCTGATAAGAGGGCTCTTAAACCCCGGGTACCCTGCCTGCATCTGACACATGCTTGGCAAGTTTGGGTCCAGCAGCACAGCACGTAGTGGCTCTTTAGTATGANCCAATCTAACCCTCCCCTGGGGCAACTTAAGACTAATCCTCTAGTCCTACTGAAGCTGCCTAGGAGAAGAGGCCGATCCCCACCTGGCTAAAACCTCCTTTCAGGAGGCTCTTCGCTCCGCCCGCCGCCCCGCAGAGCGGCCGCACGGCCCCCGGCCCCGCTCCCTCCCGCCGCGAACGGGGTCCGCAAAACCAGGGAAAAGGAAGTCGCGTTCCGCCGTGTCCCGCTGCCCCCTGTGACCGCCCCCCGGGCCCTCACGGCTCCTACCCCACCACAGCCNATCTGAAAAAAAAAAATTAAAAAATCTTTTCAAATCGCAAGCTCGCCTGTAGAAATCAGCCCAGTTGTGTCTGCTGCAGTCTGGGGAAATAAAAGCGGAGCAGGAGACTAGTGCATGCTGATAAGAGGGCTCTTAAACCCCGGGTACCCTGCCTGCATCTGACACATGCTTGGCAAGTTTGGGTCCAGCAGCACAGCACGTAGTGGCTCTTTAGTATGAAAAATCAGCATCTCAGTTCAAAAACACTGGAAACAACTGATTCGAACAGCTGGTATTCTGCCCCCCATTCCCCCAAAGATAGCACACTGCAGGTGAGCCCTAGGGTTTGGGGCTATGTATTGTGCACAGATCCAGACAAAGGCTTTTGTAGAACTAGGATTACACGATTAAGTGAGCTGTGTTGTAATAGTAGCTGAATTTAGCGTACCATTGGAATAGATTTTTCAGCAGTTGGATCTGAAGTTGTCTAAATTTTTTCCCCACCCCCACTGCTTCACGGTCACAAATTGCACTTTTCAGTATGGTTCAGTCCTGTTTTTTGAGAGAATGAAGTTGTTGGCACGGTAAGAACAGACAGCCATTTTCACCCTCGATTTTTTTTTTTTTCAGAAATGGGGACACAGAGATACATGGAATAAATATTTTAATCAGAATGGTTGCAAAATACTGATGTCTTGGCATTTCCATCCATAAAAGGGCAGACTGCTGAGCAGGCAGGTTCAGGTTTGTGGCATTTTGTAGCAAACGGGAGCTGCTTTGCAGACGATCAATGAGTATTTCTCGAAAGTGTCTCCTACTTCCACTAGTTTGGTGAAAAAACTAAACATGAGAGGTCAGGGCACTATTGAGCAATTAGCATGACGTTAGCGCCAGGTAAAATTCTTAAACCCAGAAATCATAAAAGAATCGTTTCATAGCGTATAAATTAGAAGCGAAAATTGAGAATTGGGGGCGAGGGGAGAGAATGGCTAATAGAAGCATCTGCATAAGTATAAGAGTGATTTCTTTTCCACAGGTGTCTGCTACAGTAAGTTGAATGGTTGTATTTAACATTGCTGTAGCACCGAGAATCATGTGTTAAAGTACTTATTGCCGAATAAGAACCTTTTAAGACAGATTTTTACTACCTCGTCAAATTCCTGGTGAGTTTCTGCAGGAAATGGCTCTACAGGAACAGTTCAACATTTTTATGTTTGTTCTGGAAATACGCATAAGATAGTGCTGATAAAACCTGCACCATGACAAATACTAGTCGAGTGATAAATCACGATTGAAACAGGGAAACGACAGAGGCTGTGACAAATGAGTTGCTTTCAGACAAAACGCATTAAAGGTGGTAATGAGCTCGCGTGGGGCTTTACTATCCCAGTGAAGAAGAATGGAGCCTCGACAGATTTAGATGCTGTTTCTCCATTGCAACATGAATTTTGACGTATTAGTGCCAAAAAGTCTCGTGTGACTCATGGTACATACAAAGGGAATAGAGGAAAGATACTTTGTCTGCAGAGGATAATGAGACAAGTTATTGAGTCTACATTTAAAGATACATAGATATTTTCAGGGACAGGATTAGAAGGCACTTCGCAGATTTCCAAGGTCAGCAGGTTGATGAGGATATGTCGTTCCATGTTTGAGTCTGTAACACTTCCTGGATGTGTGCAGGGAAGTCAGCTGACACCAAACCTGAAATCGGTTTCCAGACAAAGGAAATGCTGTGTTTGAAGAACACTTGTACAGGACACCGAGATAATCAATATTATATATGTAAGAAATAATCTTGTGTCCCAGGGGTCTTGCCTGGTTCCTGCCTTGGCAGATGAGTGTAAGGAGTGTAACACACAGGCATTCTGACTTTACAAGTTCTGGTTACTTTCTGATTTCCAAATTGAGATGGGGCTGAGTATTTCTGTAGTGCAGTTCACAGTAAAACATGTGTTGCCTGAAGGAACATTTTTCATTTGTGTTATTAACATGCATTTAATTTTAGTCATTTGGAGTTACCAAAAAGCTGGAATCAGCCATCTGTCCTCTTCTGTTGTTTAAATGTCGCATTCACCTATTCAAATCCAGGCTTTCCTCTCCCAATTCTTTACTATTGTGGTCACTCATGTTCCCAGGGGAACCTGTCATTCCACTTCTTTGTATCATAATTTATTTGGGATTAGCCTCTTTCACAGTAATTTTGTTACCACTTCTGGACTCTCAAGATGGCATTGAAAACCCAGTAGTTTCAAAGGCACCCAGTCTGACCTGGTCATGCAGCCACAGCTCAAACTGCTGCAGCATGAGATTTATCCTTTATGCATGACAACAGAAGGTATCACGTTTCTCAGATGCCTTCTCTCTTATGTTATATCCTGATAGCAAGTGAGATAGGTAACAGTGACACACCCTGATGCAGAAAGTCACCTACCATTCATCTGGGCCACGTCAGACAGTGAGATTGCAAAATGAATCAGAAGGACTTCTAGTAGCATTTTCTAGAATATTCTTTGATGCAGGATACCTGTCAGAGGTCCCTTCCTTAAGCTGTGAAGCCTCTGTTCTCCTGGGACTCTGAGGATGCACCCACTCCTTCAAAATAGCAGCAAGTACTATTTTTTAATACTTCTAACATTAATAGCTGCCAGACCAGTTTTACTGTTGCCCATGAAGAAGTTTGGGAGGAGCGGCCATTGCTGATGGAAGTGTTACTAGTGTGACCCCATTTCATTCTGGTGCTGCTGGAAGCAGTGACAGCAGGAATGTGGGGAGACCCAGCTGACAGGTCATGGCTTTGTATTCAGCAGTTAAATTTCATCTATCTAAGTTCCCTGAAACACCTGCACAAGGGAAGGGGCAGGTTCAGAAGTAAGAGTCTGGCAGGACCCTGATAGTTCTGACTTCTAGTAGCTTAAATTAGCATAGACTACACCCTCAGATTTCAGTGCCAAAAGGAAAATAGTCAATAAGGATCGGTTTATTGAGGATGCCTCTGTGCTGAGGATGCTGCTGAACTTGTGAGAAGCAAGGGAATGTATGATGTAAGAAGAGATGTCTCAGATACTGGTATATCAGAGAGGGTGCAAGCATGAGCATCCATTTTAGAAACATGAAAACCTTCCATGTTCAGTTAGTTACATGAGAGAGGAGTTCCCAAAATTTGTCCCAAAGAGTACATAATGACAATACCTCCTGTGCTTACATTTCCAAAGAAGGAATAGGAACAGAATGGAAAAACAAATTCTTGTTTTGCTGAAAAAAATGAGTTGCTTCTGGGTCCATTTCCCTGACTTCTTCAAATTGATCAAGCAACTTGCAAGCATAGCAAGTCTCAAATCTTCTACCTTGAAGTATCTAACAAGGCTTGACAGCACAGAAACAGCATTTTCAGCAGCTAAATAAAAACCTTTGCCTCTTCTGGCAGATTTACCAGAATATTCTGCATTAAAAGAAAAAATTACACCAAACCATTTCAACTAAACCAGTAAGATTTTCAGGAAGTAACATGATGCTTGGTGCAGAGGATTGTGTTGCAGTTCAGAGAATTCTTTAGGAGCATCTCCAATTGAGCCTCACTTCTGTGCTAAACATAGAATTAGAGTCTCTTCATGAATCCCAGGGCTGCCTAGGTCATGTGTATTTGTACTGCAGGCCACACTATCTGTCACTTTGGAAGTCACCCTGGGATTGTCAAGAAAAGACAAGTATAGAGGATATAGGAAGTCCAGTAAGTGTCTTGACATTTTTCAGCATAATGACTGCCTTGTTTTATTTGACCATTTGTGCCAAGGAGAAAAATCTGCTGTAATAAAATAAGAATAACTGTCTTTCATAAAGAAAAATAGGCTTGACTTGAGTGTATGACATATTGGCTGACCTGTTGTATGGAAAAACCTTGGAAGTCACTCTGAATGCCCATGGGCACAGATTGTTCTCCTTAGTGAGGAGGGCCTTCTCAGAGCCTCCTCAGCCTGAGTTCCCACTATGTCTTGAGAAAGGACCAGGGGAAATGTTTCAACCAAGGAAAATTCCAACAAAGAAAATTCTGGTTACATGATGGGAAAACATTTTTCACTTTGAGAGTGACTGAGCATTGGCATACAAAGATTTTGCAACCTTCATCCCTAGAGATATTAAAACTCTGAATATGTCCCTGAGCACTCAGGCTTAACTTTGGCTCTCAAGATCACCTCCAGTGGTCCTGACTCTACGAAGGCCCATCTCTACCACCTGCCTGTACAGTGAACACAGCATTGCTAACAGAGTTAATGCTTTCTTTTGTATGACAAACTATTTCTGTGCAAGCTGAGGTCAGCTTTTGCCACACAAGCTTAATAGCTCTGTGTAGTCCTACACATTGAATCACTGTAACTCTGCTAGACAAGCACTGCATGTGTTTGCACCATCTGTATGGCCCCTTAACATCTCTGCTCAAGAAAGTCAAAGCATCCGCCCATTGAAAGTCCAAGAGCCAGCACCACAGACCTAATATTCTTGTCAGATTGTGTTAGAGGGACTGTAAATAAGTTGAAAAGCAGTCAGATGTTTTCTAATTTTCCCCAAAAGGCTAAAGCTGTAGGATCTTGTTACAAATATGTCTTTTGGCAGAAATCAGTGTTTTCAGACATCTCATGTATAGCTCACGAGTCTAGCTTCTCCTCTTGGTGTCTTGCTTTACTAAGTCATTGAATATAGAAACCTTCCCCATTTAGCTACTCTGGGCTGTACTGGTTCTCTTCTATCCCTGAACAGGAGAGTTTGCCTTAAACTCCAATAAATGCACTGTATAAGGCCAACCTGGCTTTGCCTGTGTTTTAGGGAAGCTTTCAGAAGTGTTGATTTTAAAGGATATTTGAAAAGGGATGGGACAAGGCTAAGAGAGCAGATATTGAGGGAGTTGAAAACTACAGCAGTGTATGTACACCAAGGGAAACTGTAAAAAGAAGGGAAAAATACCAAGAGTGGCAGTGAAGAAGTATATTTATTAGGTGTTGTAGATCTCCACTAGTTTGTTTGCTTGTTTCAGGTTGGTGGAAGCAAGTCTGGCTGGAAGGGGAAGCCTGCACATCCATGTAGCACTAGTAGTACCTGCATCCCTGGTGCTGACTGATGGGACAGTGTTCTACAGCCCTGTTCTGCTCCTCTCCTTTCAGCTTGGTCAGTCAGGGATGGCAGTGCAATGCACCAGAGTATTTGTACACAATGGCAGGCAAATTATAATATTTTTCTTCCAAGGTACAATCTGGTTGATTCTTTGGCCTGATTTCATATTGCAGTTTTATTTTTTCAAATGCTTATCTAGCTTTCATTAAGAAATTGATTATTTTGGGGATGGGGTTGGAAAAAAGCTTGTGTAGGGCAGTTACCACCAACCTTGTTTGCTTTTCTGGAGTTTCTTAGCCTGAGTTGCTAATGGACAACATAAACTCCCTCATTAGCTGAATAATATAAAAGCTTGCCTTTATTTGCACCTTGACAAAAAAAATGGAACTGCTTTGCTAAAAAAAATTCCCAGCAATAAATTGAAATAATTTTTGAGAGGGGCATCAAGGTGACAGAAGTTTAGAAAGAACTGGACTGACCTGTTTCCTAGTAATGAGTAAACAATGAAAGTAGATGACAAATACCTTTGTAGTACAAATATCCATATGATCAAGAAGTTTTTTTGTGGAATATGTGGAAGCAGATGAAAGAGGATTGGGAAGAAATTAAGGACGAGTTCATGAAAGCTGTTTGTTCCAAGTGCTATTGAGAACTGCCAGGCTTGGGGGTGGCCTCTCATGGCAGGGGGTTTCTCTGCAGGGGAAAGGGAGACAGAAAGACCAGCCTCCAGATTTCCCCTGCCCTTTGGCTTTTGTATTTTATAGTTTAGCTTTTATAGCCCTACTTTTTGTATTCCCCTGTCTCAGCACTGGTGCAGGGCATGGCCCTAATGAATCAAGAATTATTACTGCTTGGTATCAGCTAAGGCAGTGGTAACCACTAGATGCCACTGTACCATTTCTCTGTGTAAGACTACATGCCCTTTGCAGACCCGAGCACAGTATGTTCCTTTCAGTGGCAGCTCTGATGCCTTTAGCTCATGGGAATCTCAGCAGAAGACTTGGAGATGTGTGTGAGTAGCTTTGTGTGCATATAATCCAACTGAGACTTATGACAACACTGACAGAGAAGACAGCAGGGAAGGTTATTTGTCACTGAGGTTATGCTAGATGGTCTAGTTCTTATACAACAGAAAGCAGCAGTGGCCATTACTCTGTAAGAAGTTTGCAATATTTTTATATAAGCTCCTCTTGATCAGTACTCAGCCTGAGTTGCCACTTGCCTGTGACTGTGAGCTTGGGGGCAGTCAGTAAAACCTGCATTCAGGGCTACTGAATAGTGACAAAAACATGCAAGAGCTTTGTAATGCACCTAAACATTACTAAAACAAAAACCCCTATAGATGACACCCTCTACTGTGTTGTAAAAAATTGTCATCTAATCAACATTGCTTCATGTTGCTTCCTTTGTCATGTTATTTCCTAGTGATGTTACCAGTGCTGTTGTATGCAACTTCTTTAATCACTATTAAATCAAAAAGTGTTAGTGTGGTTTAGAAAGTTCTGGTGAGAATAAACCACGCCACCCCTAGCCTGAGAGCTTCCTCTGGACTGAATATTCCTTAGAGAAGATTTAGGGAATTAACCCTTAGTTTGCTTTGGAATATACTTTCCTGGGTCCCTACAGCTATAGTTTTGTGATGGCTTTTTCTCTTAACCTGACCCTAAAGCTAATCCTAGAGCGTCTTTTGGACAGGGCTGCCCAAACTTCTCCCTGTTACACTATGTCCAAAGAAGATACTTTTTGCAATCCTTTCTGTCATCTTCCAGCCCTGCTCCTACTGTGATCTGTGGCTCCCAGATCTAGTCCTGTCCCAAGCAATACGCTAAGCCATAGGCCAGTGATCCTTCCCAATCAGAATTCTTTGGATATGAGCTCTGGAAATGCCACTTCTTTATTTCAGTGTTGGGTTGAGAGAAAGCCCAGAGCTCCAGGAGCAGGCTGATGGCACTCTTACAAAGTGGCTTCTGGCATCACTCTAGCTTACTTGGAAAGACAGACACCTTGCAGCCTTTTAACAGGTATAGCTTTGAGTTTATTTTTTGTCTCTGTATTGAGCAGTAATCCTTGGCTGGGCCTTAGACAAAGTGCCCTAGCCTTTACTTCAGCTACACAGTCCCCATGGGATAGATATTTCTGCAGCTCCAAGCTTTCTTTGGCAGCCCCTTTCCAGCTCCACCCCAGCTGAACCTCTGGGATGTCTTGGTATCTCAGCACCCAACACTAGGCTGAGTCACTAGCCAGAGACCACTTAGATATGGGGATGAAATCAGCATCTCTTATTCACTTTAGTTGGCAGATCTCTGACAAGAAGAACTTGTAATAGACTTGTGTGAGTGTGTGCACCTGTTGAGTTCCAGAGAATTTGCAAAACTTGGTGAACTTGCAAAATAAATAAAACAACCCCAATAGCAAATGGTGTGGGTTACTCATTATCAAACTAACGAGTTTCAAGAAGTTGAGAATATGTACATGTTATACATTGGAAAACAGAAAAAATATTGCTTTTCTAGTGTAAAGAGTCTGTGACTTTCTCCTATGCACATTCCATTTTACATTTAGCTTTATTTGCTACATGCTCATCTTTGTGAGTGTATGGAGGGTGAAAGTTACAGCGCAGGCACATGTCTATATGACAACCCTATGCATGTGACAAAGATGTGAAAGATTCAGAACTTATCAGGAAAGATGCTAAAATTTAACAACAGCCAGTTTCACTTGAGTTCTTCTCCTACAAAATCATTTAAATATAGTAAATTGTGTGTTAATAACATTGCAATTTGCAGAATTCCCATGGAAAAAGAGGTTGAGCATGAGCAAAGTTGCAAAGGAACACAGAACCACCATTGAAAGCCACAGGGGATCCCTTTTGTCTTGCCACTGACAAGCCTGGCCAGGCGGGTTGTGTGATGAACCAGAAGCTGGTCATCCCAGATGCATATTTTTTACTATTCTGTTTTATTTAGTATTTCACAAGCTTGATTTATACTATATGAGTAGAACCAGCTACCAGCACAGTGCTGATCCTCTACCTACAGTTGTTGGTTTAACATGTGGAATACTGACTTTCTCTGGAGTGATGCCCTTTATTTTTCAAATAGTGCTTTAGTCATCTTGTGAGTTCTGCAGTTTTTCATTTGAGTGACAAATGAGTGACAAGCTAGAAGTCAAAACACCTTATCTCCAGATAGCAGCTGGTACTCTGCCTGGACTCAACCGATGGCTTTTAGAAGTATGTAAAGTCTGTAACAAGCATCTGAAAAGGCACATGTTTGCCTTGTGTTAGTATTTGGACCCCCTTGGATTTTACTTCTTGCTGTGGCTGTACCACATGTTTTCTGTGCCAGAATTTGCAAATCTGCAGGCTCACTTATCTTCCTTTCTCCTCACTCAGTCTGCTATTGTCACTAATTAAAACATGTAATCTATCAGAAAGCTAATTCCCACTACTGTACAGAAGAGCAGTCTGAGGAAAGGGTATTTCTAGGAGATCTGAGCCATGGCATGTATTTATTCTTTGGAAGATAGAGGTCTGGAGAACTATCTTGTTTTTTCTATTATCAGGGAGAATGGCTTGGATCAACTCCTTCTCAGAGGAGGAGGCTGTTTTCATAACTAACCTGCTTATATACTACCAGAAAAAGCATTGTTTCCCAAAAGTTTCTTAAAAAAGAATATTTGGAAAATCTCTAGCCAATTGTGCAGGGAGACATATTCATTCAGATACTCACACATCTGGAAAGGGGATGGAGAACAAATGGAGGGAGTGAAAGAATATAAATGGGTGCACTAGAGACAGCCCTGACACTCTATTTTAGAGATTATCTGGAGGAGAAATTAGAGGCTCATCTGAGACAAGAGAATATTGGTTACATATGAGTGCCAGTGGTCAGGTCTCTTTTGCCAGATATCCATCTTGGACCTTAGGAAACTTTTTCCCCAAAGCCTTTAAATTAAACGAGCTTGAATGTTTTTTTAATTGCAACAAATCAAAATGTTCAGAAAAATATGTTGTAGTTAGGTGTATTAAAAAAATATCTTGATTGTTTGAGTCATGAACTGACTCAATGGCACATAAGAGATATCTTTACTCTAGAATTTTTTAGAGAATTGGGGAGTGAGAAATATCATCTTTCCTTTTCTCACCCACTTCTGCTGCAGGATTGCCAAGTCTGGTGCAAGCCTGCTGCTCCTTGCAGTGCTCTGAAAGAGCTGGCAGATGGTGCTGCTTGCCTTTGACATGCAGCATATTTCATCATTGTACTGTTGGTACTGTCAAAACAATCTATTCATAAAAGTGTTGTGTGCTCGAGATTAGGGATCAAGGGAGAAGAGTAAAAAGAGTTGAACAGGAGTGAGACTTACAGTCCTTAAGATCTTGATGGAAGCTAACAGAAATAAGATTAGTTTGAGCTACTGCATTAACATGACAATTTGAACTGTTTGCTAGCATTAAAATGGAAATTCATATGTTCAAAATTAGACATAATGTGTTGTACTTTTTAACTGAGTACTCATAAGTTAACGTAGCTGTCAACTGTAGGGCAAGAAGGGTTCATTCTGATAGTCTGGAGTGACCTGGGTTAAAACAAAGGTTTTTGGGCTTCCCCTGTCTGAACTAGTCCATATCTTTTAGACAAGCAGACAATTACAGTTCAAAAATGAATAAAGGTCAAGAGTTGGGTCAGTATTAATTTAACCCATCTGAGGAAATGTTACATTAAATTTTGAGCACTGAATTTTACAGTGCTTCTGTGGAAGAGAAAGCTCACACTGCCACATATTGAGTCACATTGTTGGAAATACTGCTGCACCATTGCAGAAACAATATTATAAAGCTCAAAGGCAGATGTTATATGGAAGGAAAGGTTATCTCATTTTCTCCCATCCTCATACCTGAATGATCTCAAGCACTAAGACATGTGTGTCCAAGTCACATGCCCACCATTCAGGCATCTGAGATGATCAAGTTGATCAGGTAGACAAGGTAGTCTGGTCCATATGTAGTGTGGAGGAGAAATGTAGAAAGGACTGTGATTACTGAGTACACATCAAATGTCCTGGTTTTCCATAGTTTGATGACCAGTTGATAGTGTTGGATAAGCATTTTTGCAACCATAGAAGCTGATGGTGACCTTAATCTCATCTCACTATCCCATTGCATCTCATTCGGAGAATTTGCTCATGGTTGTCTCCTTAAGAAGAGGTTTTAAGGATCTAGCCCTATTACAATCACAGAATGGTGGCGGTTGGAAGGGATCTCTGAAGATTATCTAGTCCAAATCAGTTGCCTAAGACCATGCCAGGTGTGTTT
This sequence comes from Toxostoma redivivum, assembly GCA_013397375.1. Lineage (NCBI taxonomy): Eukaryota > Metazoa > Chordata > Aves > Passeriformes > Mimidae > Toxostoma > Toxostoma redivivum. The sequence continues at coordinate 259,173 of VXBI01014101.1, forward strand.
TTAAATATTTCCAAGAGTGCATACTCCACAACTACCATTTTTGAACATCCTTTCAGGTAAAAAGTTTTTTATGTTTAAATTTTCTGTTCCTCATCTTCTTACCATAATCTTGTAATGTCTTGAATATTTGTTTTAGTCTTGATGTAGGATGTTCTTTATTTTAGGCTCTCCTTTTTTAACCCAGCCTGGGTGTGAGACACGCAGAAACTGTTGGTAGATATGCCATGAACTTGATGATGAGCTAATCTAGGTGCCAACACATGCCGTTCTTACACCCCACTTCTTCCATGCATCATGCTGCATCCACATCCAGACATCTGTCTTTCTCTCCTGGGACTGATCCTAAAGTTTCTGCTCCAAATCTTAACATCATCAGTCATATAGGGACATTCGATTTAATGAGGCAAATGCTAGTGCAGAATCACCAGGTATAACAGAAATGGATGTAGCGGAGTAAGACATTTTTCTTCTCATTCAACTTAAAGAAATAAACTTAATTGCAGGGAACAGGGCAATATTTCAAATTAAACCCCATATATTCTCCTGTCACCTCTGTCTATGAGATGGAAATAGGATCTTGAGTGTTAATTTAGAAGGCTGACAGTATGGTAATGAAGGGAAATGCAAGAGCATGTCCTTGTTACATTGCTAAAGTTAGAATAAGTGGCTTCTTGAATGTTGAAGGACTTTTGTTTAATGAACAGGGTCCTAAGATGTTCAGAAGGAGGACTCGACACTGAGTAGTTGAAAATTCATGTACATGGAGCAATCAAAATTGGTCTGTATTCCTATTGTGAAATGTGAAATTTTAGGGCCACAACGTTCTTTGTTGCTTACGAGAGTTACTTGGGTGAGATGTAAGGACTTGGCTGACTTTTTCTGATACTGATGGAAGCATGGTCTTGGAGGAAACTTACAGAACATTTCACTACTTGAAACCTGTGTGCCACAGTTGCTCACAAAATCCTGATTTTGTGTTTGTTGGCACATATTCACCTCTGGGCTTCATAGAACCTTGCAGTTACTATGTTGGGCACTCAGGTGAGCAACCACCAATATGCTGTCTTTCAGCATGGCAAAGGAGAAAAGGCTGACTCTACTTTTAGGTGTCACAAAATCTACTGTGCTTTTATTGGGGTAGCTCAGATGTCAAGGCTCCAGTACACTCAGCAAAAGCCTGTTTTTCATAGTTCTTGCATTGCTAAAGCTTCTGAAATCACACTGAGAGGGCAGCAATACAGTAGACAGAGCGGATGGATGTAAATGCCTATCTTATAATACATTTCAAATTCATGTCCCTAGCCTCTGGAGGTGCCTCATGAGAAGTAAACAGTATGATCACACCAGCTGGCCACACATGGCAGTATGATTAGTGAAAGGTCAGCATGCAAATACACATTATCAGGAGGCAAGGTATAATTTGGGCAAGTATCACTATTGTTAGAACCTGTGGTTGAACCTCTGAGCCTGTGCAGCTCTGGTATTATACCCCAACTCTTTGCTATCACAGTAACCCGCACAGATTATTTCAGTTAAACCCCTCAAAAACCCCAGGGGCTTTCCTTACACTGCTGAATGTGAAAACAGTGACACTAAGAGTGAGCACAAAATCCAGAGTCTAGATTTCACCAAGGGGATTAATTTATGGTTAGTTTTATGTTATATTTTTAGCCTTAAACATGTAATGCCAGTTTTCCTCCTTTTATCACCAAATGGATTAAGTTCGATTAATTTCAGCAGCATGGTTAAGGGAACAATGTGGATGTTTTGGTTTCATTGCTTTGGGCTATTGATATACTGCAGTTATACTGCCAGTGATAAACTCAGCAAAACCTGCAGCCCTTTTTGGCCTTGGAGCCAACTGGCCTTATCTGGCCACCACCACACTATGGAGCTCTTTAGCTTCTGAAAAACGTTGTGAGTTTATTGATTATCCCTGGTCTTGCATTAAGTCCAAAAATCCCTGATTTACATTAACTCCAAAACTGTGCCTGAGGCTTGTGTAGGAAAGTGCTAGTTGGCTTGAGACAAAATTATGGCATGGATTATTCTAATGATTTAGCCACTCTAGAAAATCCAGTGGTCAGGCCTATGCCTCTAGCTTAATTTATTAATGCAAATAGAGTTCTATAGGTTTAAGCATGGTGCTTTTTTGCAGGGGGTATAGTTGATCCATGACTCCTAGAGCCAGGAATCAAGATGAAAAGCTAAATTTCCATGTGACTCTTTTCTTTCCACAAAACCCAGTAAGTTCTTTGTAAGAATACTTAGTCTGTATTTTTTAAGCCATTTGTCAGAGTGATTAGAAAAAGCCCAGGGGACAAATGTGCAAGAGGAAGCATCTAGAATGGGAGCTGTTTGCTTGACTTCTATGTCAAACAGTTATTTAAACCATGATGGGATCTTAGGCTGCCTTTGTAGTTAAGAGAGATAACCGCTAATCTCACTTATGTCTTTTCTATCAGAAACTGTATGAAGAACCTGGTTGAATGCGATATTGAGCCTTCAGGCAGATGAAATGTGAGCAAGTGGGTTCCTGCCCATTATGACTAATATCAGCTCTTCCAGATACTTTGCCTACTTTTGGACAAATGGGAAACTCACCTTTTTTTTTTTTTT
>VXBI01014101.1:261836-286370 GCA_013397375.1 Toxostoma redivivum
TTTTAAATATCCATATATATAGGACACCAGAACAGGTTGCACAGAGGCTTTTGTGGCTGCCCCATCCCTGGAAGTGCTCAAGACCAGGCTGGATAGGGCTTTGAGCAATCTGGTGTAGTGAAAGTTTCCCCGCCCATGGCAGGGGCATTGAAACTAGATGATCTTTAAGGTCCCTTCCGACCCAAATGATTCTATGATTTTGGTGGCTGTGAAATATACTTGTGGAAACATCTATCTCTACTTACTTCCTCAAGGGTGTTACAGACATCACCAGAGCTTTGTGTGGCTGTCACTTTTCCCTTTGTTTTACATAAGCCATGCAAAGATAGACCTCAAAGTTGCTTTAGTAATCAGTGATTCATCTCCCCTAATTTGTGTCAGAAAATAATTAACTTTGGTTTGCTAATCTGCATATCTCATTAATACAGACTCTGAAGACAAGGAAATAAAGATATGTCATTCAGAACCTCTTCTTCCTGTTCATGCTGTGAGGAATCAAGGAAGAGAGCTCTCCAGCTGGGCCAGGTGGGCAAAGGGACCTGGGTGTGAGAGTCTCTATGGCAGCTTGGCTGCAACCACTCTCTCCATCCCTCTGCCCATGTCTTACTTTCTGTTCCTCCTAAGTCAAGTCAGTGCAAGTCTTGTAAGCTGCTATAGGCTGAGGCTGCACCTGAAATAAGCTACAAAGATGGGAGGATGAGTAGTTTCTAGTGGGGCAGATGCTAAATCCTGACTCTTCACTGCTAAATTCCCTGAGGCCAAGCAGAAGGGCAGCACAAGAGAACTTCTTGTGGACAGAGAGGTCTCAACAAAGGCTATGAACTTGTTGCTCTGTTCTGTCAGAAAGGGAATGATTCCCCAGTTTGAGCTTTTCCCAACAGGGAAAAATTTTTCTGGTGTTTGTGCCAGGTAAACAAACAGAGGTCACATTCTTGTGGATGAATTTTAAGATTATTTATATTTGAAGAAGTGGTATAAAAATCCATGCAGCTTGTGCTGCAGATGATGATAAGAAATCCTTAAAGTTGAGACTAAAATCCAGGATAGAGAAATTCAAATTGTTCCCTAGAAATAGTTGGGGAATATTTTTCTAAAAATATGATACAGATGATTTTGCAGTCCCCTGAAGAGTTACTGCAGGGGTTATGGATAGAAAATTTAATCATAAAGTATGAACTAAAGGTGTTTTACCTCCGCATTAATTACAAATTTCAGTGAAACATCTGCTATGACATTGCTACCAGGTTGCATCAAGATATTTGTTATGTTCAAATTGCCTTTCTTGAAAACATCAAATTATACAAATTGAAAAATCATTATAAAGACTGTTTTAGGGATTCTGTAACCAGTGGCCCAAGCTAACCTCCAAGCACAGCCAAGTACCTTGCAGGAAGGAAGAGAACCCACAGTTATGAATATATCATAAAGATTTAGGGTATCCCTATCATCCTTTTACTCTACCATGAGGAAATGACACTTTCTATATTGGGCAAACGGCTGAGACCTTTGAGCATAAATCCAACGTCATCTGTATCTTTGGTGCCAAAGACTTAAATCTTCAAAACTCCCATGGGGTTGTTGCCAGAGATGCTTGAGCTTCACAGGCAGCACAGTTTTCTATAAGAGCTCCAACAAGATCTGTAACTCCTTCTGTGCATGCCAGAATAACCTTGTTTCCTACAGGGCTGCACAGAATTATTTATCTCATACCATATCCTGACAAGACCTAGTAATTCTGCAGATTTAATAGATGCCCAATAGAGCTCAGTCTAACCAAAGCAATAAAACAGGATATGGGAGCTTATTTATTCTGTTACCTTCTTTGACTGAGCAGCTTCAGACCTATGCTGCATGTACGGAAGCTAAACTTTGAGCTATGTTGTTCTGGGTGAAAAAGAAAGGGTGTTGAATCCCTTCTATTGAAGCTGTTCCTCCTTGTACAAGGGGCTGTAAGGTTTGTCTGTAAGTGTGCAGGATAAGCAGACAGCAGGTTAGTGTGGTCAGGGAAGCTCTGGTTTCCATCCTGGAGAAGAGATTGTAGAACTGCTCAGATGGGGGCTCAGTAAATTTTTTGGTCTTGTATGGAAACAGCATCACAGAGTAAAGCCTTTTGCCTCTGTATGTGCGTATCTTTGGGCATTTCATTCCCTCCAGGCTTAAGCAAACATTCAAAAACAGATGAAGATGTGTGCAGTCATTGAAGTTACTGGGTGATACTAAACTGTGATTTGTCTAACTGTGAAGAAGTTCAACAAAGCAATTAGTCTATGAGAAGGTGTTGATCCTGAAAATTCCTAGGTGTCCTGAGAAAAGAAAAGAATAATACAGGTACCAAAATTTCCTGGTCCTAAGTCTGTTTGAGCAGCTAAAGCTGAGAGAGAAACTTGGTATCAGGATTCTGTTAAAAAGTAGCTATGACACTCTGGGTGCATACATTAAATCTACAGTGCAGAGCCATGGACCAAGGACTGGGAACTTGATTGTCCACTCTGTAAACTTGCTAGAAAAGTTGTTGGCATAGTTTTGGTCTCATTCAACTAGAGCTCCCCCAAAGAGGTCATGAGAAGAACTGAGGAGGAATCTTGGACTAGGGCTTTTTCCCATGGGCAGGTCACACATCCCCATCCTTTCTTGAAGGTGGAGAGAACAGTTGTCTGGCCTGCTCCTGCCACCTGGCCATGATACTGTTTACAACATTAGTATGGATGTTACTTCCAGGTGTTTGTATCTATGTACATTTAAATCACTGTCACTCTCAGCTCTGTGGTGAGAGACAGGCAGTTTTAAGATGTGATTCATGTCATCTTGATGCAGACAACTAAATAGATCAGATGACTCACAGCCTAAAACTTCTACATGCCATTGATGATGGCAGCATGGCTGACTGATTCAGATGGAGGACCACCTGCATTAGTCCAGAAAAATTCCTCCCTGTGTATGCACATACCCAATGGCCATAGTGTTCAACAGCAAGCAGGGCCTCTGAGGGCAAGGCGAGAGACAGGACCATGGTGTGAGTAGAGCTGGAATCTTGTCCTGACTGCAGAGAGGCACTGACAGCCATGAAGACATTCCTGCTCACTTCAAAAGGTAAATGTCCTACGGATTTAATACCTAGGTTTACTTGTATAACCCTACTATTCAATTTTCTTATCACTGACATATTTTATTAATGCTTTTTTCCAGACCTAATACATGAACACTGCTGCTCACAGATGTGGTCAGACTGGAACTGAACAGTGTTATTCCAAAGTAGTTATAGCTGAAAACCTGTTATAGTCTTTTGTGAAAAACACAATAAAATATCCCACTGTCTTGGACTTTGGAGACAATAAGTTATTTTCCAAGGCATTGGGAGGCATGGTAAAGTCAATTTGCAAACTAACATGACCAATCTGTGATGAGATCAGAAGTGATAAGAGTGGTTACAGGTTAAACTATGCCAGATGAAGGCAGCAGGCAACAAGGGATGCAAATTTGAGTGCTTGGCAGAGGGAGATGGGGAACAAAAGCTGCAGATAAGATTCTGGGCTGCATTGTTTTGCAGTGTGTTGCAGGAAATATTAAAATATTGAAAAAGACTGGGAGACTGACAGCCTTTCTTGTTAGAGGAAAGGAGTGGGAATAGCTTAATTTGGGAATGCAGTGTGCACAGCAAATCTTTATGTAATAGGTAATTGAAGGCAAATTCTTTTGTTTTTAGTCTTTAACTGTCCTGACAAGATGAATGTTACCTTTTGGACAAGCTTATACTGGATTGCTAATGCTGATTAGACAGTCACAAAATCTAACAGAAATTAAGGTGTTGCAATAGTAATAAATTTAGAAATTTTCTCATAATAAAGGAGAGGGGCAATAACCAGAGAAAATGCGGACAGTTCACAGAAGTAGCAAAGTCTATGAGGTGATAATAGTTGAGGTTGCCATTTCTGTATTTTTAGAAGCAAGCTCAAGTTTGAATATGCTTTCCTAGGAATCATCTGAGTTAGGCCAAGGCAACAGCAGCATCCCACATAGATCACAAAGTTTTTTTTTCCCCAGTACCCACTTCAGATTTGCAAAGCTAGATGGAAAAACTGAGAAAGCCACAGAAAAGGTCTTATCCATTGGATTAAGCCTCACAGAAAAAAAATGGGCCATTATAACCTGCATTATCTTGGGAAGAGTGACAGTAGCAAATATTGCCTTCAGCTGTTATCCTGAGTTCCACTCAGGCAGCATTTACCTTAGCAATTTCATCATTCACGGTGAGAAACACTGGCCTCAACACAAGCATGAATAGATGATTTCTAAATGACTAACTTGCTACCAGGACAGAGCAATTGGATATTGATCTGCCTTTCGGAGTTAAGACTTGCACCGTTTTGCTTTGGAACCAGCAAACAGAGCAGTAAATCATGTAATGTGTACACAAAGCAACTCCTTTGACCATGAGAAGAGTCAAACCTGAGTCACATGAGGAGATTTTGTCCTGTAAAGATAATTGTCCCTTATCAAATAAAGCAGTACAAAGATAGCAGTTGAAGCTACATCCTGTGGCAGTGCTTTTTGTTCAGGTGTTAAGTACCTTTCTGTCCTTGTTTGTGACAGTAACAAATGTGATACGGAAATAATTCATGCTATTTCCAAGCAATGAGGCCCCAGTTAATTAACAACAGCAAGATAAAGCCCCCAGTTGATCTTTTGAGAAAATGACCACATGCTTGTTCAATTGGATATCATTAAGTTTCAATTTGATTAGTAGATTATATTTTATCCTCTTTTGTTCATACTGTATATTAGAATGATAGGCAAGTGCTTAATGAGAGACTGGTTAATAATTAGCAGTAGCATCTCTGCTAAATTTAACGTTTCATTTCTACTTTCTACTGTTTAATGAATTAGGCAATGAACAATTTTTTAAATTGGAACAAGCTTGATGTATATATGCAAGTTTCCTTTCTGCAGGTCCTTTGACAGTACTTGCTTTGATTAGCAAGGTAATGACAGGCCCAGCTGTGTGGAGGGGATTGTAATTTGTTGTGGAGTTCTTTTCAAAGAGACTGAGCAAGTGTGCCAGCACCTTGGGTTTGAATGTTTGCAGAAATTTGTGGGAAATTTGTGGGAAACCAGGAAGGTATGACTGCAGCAAACACCAGAGACAGCTCCCAAACCAAGAAAAAAACAGATTTTGGAGCTGAAAAACACCTGTGAACTAGTGCCCACTGAGGAATATCAGTACAGATTTTGTGAGGACTCTTTCCTTCTAGTAGATAAAACATTGCTATGACACAGATGCAAGTCATCTGTACAAGTCACCAGTCATCTGTTCAGTCAGATTGTTAACAAGTCTCCTGATCCAGTTTGACACTGCAGATATTGCAGTGCCATTCCAGTTGTTTAAATTGCCAGAGATTGGCCTCCAGCATTATTTAATTTATTAATGCAGCCACAAAGTCCCTCATCCTCAGTTCAGGGTTGCGGAGGGTAGCTGTTCCTTACCAGCTCTTCATCACAGTGGACAGCAGGAGAAAGAACTTGTCCATATCTCTTACAAGACTCATTCCCATTCTGGCCTTTTTGCTTGTTCTGAGGAATTTTTAAAACCTCTTCTTAGCCATATCTCTGAAGTCTGGTCACTGTTGCATCCCTGCCTGCCTATGCTTCAGCTGCCTTTGCTGCCTGTGTTTACAGGCAGAGCTGTGGGTGTAGCTGCAGCCATACCCACTCTTTGCACCACCTCTCTTGCAGTGCTTGGTCCCTGGAGAAGGAGAAGCTGAACAGGTTGTTTGTCCACCTCCACAGGCCAGGAGTCACAGCCTGCTGCACCAGTGGCAGCTGTGTGCACTTCAAGCCATGCTGATACACAGGATGGTGCTCTGTGCTGCTCTGCACAAGAGGGACCACAATTACTACCTCACTGCTCTGCTCTGTGAGCAGCAACTCCTGGGAGCAGCAGGGCAGGAGCTCTTTCAGCCATCCTGGCTAAATCCACCTGTAAATATGAGTCAGTCTCAAGTTTTGCTCAGGCCTTACTGCTGAGAGAGCTGTCAGTGCTCTCATTGGGGCAAAACTCCTACACAGTGGAAGAAAAATCAGAATATCCTCAGTAAGTATCTCCCAGTGTCTTTTAGAGGGGAAGTGTCTGTTTTATCAGTAGTTAGAAAGTCAGTAGCTAGGGTCAGCCTAACACCAGTGGGCTTGGGCTATTTCTGCCTGGTATTTGAAATTATATTAATGCTTCACCATCACTTTCAGTGCTCAGACTGGAAGCTCATAACGGCAATGAGTTCTCACTACTAGCAGTACTTTGGAAGGTGGGTCAGCTACAGTACTGGCACAATAACTACCTTAAATTGAATGGCTGAAAAATCAGTTCTGAGCCAAAGTTTTCCTTAGCAAGGGACAAGACTTTAACAAGCATTTCAGTGCCTAACAAGGCAGATGGGTGCTGTGCAGGTTGTGTAGGAGGACTGAACTCCTGACAATTTCATATACTTAGATTGCTTTTGGAAGTCCCAATGAACATCTAAATACTTTCACATTTACACAATCCACACTCTTAAAAGTATTAAAACTAACTTTCATACAACAGAATAATTAAATCATGTCCTGGGTGTACAGTCCATAGTCTAAGGTATAGCTGAAACACATTTATTCTGAGACTGCAGTGATCCTGTTACAGCAGCATGGAGGAGACATAGGTAATAAGCAACAGTTTATTGCTGTTGAGCTGATGCAACAGGTTCTGGGTACAAATAGGAGGAAATATTGCTAAATATTACTTATCTGAATTTCTTTTAATACGTACTTTGGTACAAGCATCTGGAATAACGATTGCTCAACTACTTTCCAGTCATTGAGACTGTGACTCTATTATTGTGTGCTTCAAATATCCTGTAAAATCTGGTTATTTAAAACATGGAAGTGGAGTGAAGTCACTCCAGAAAGTACTTTGTGGAGAGGAGGATGTCCAGAGGAAGCCTGTATGTCCAATTAAATTCAGAGAAACAATTTCCTTAGATATCTGGTCTTTTTGTTAGTTCAGCAATTTATTTAGATCAAGTCAAATGAGATGTACTTTAAAAGATTTAATGAAATCAGCTAAAATGTTCTGAAACAAAAGGGTTTTTTTATTAAAAAGGCTGAAATGAGTAATAGCTAAAAAAAGGGAAAAGTTAATGAAAACTGAAAATTTTCAATTTGTTTGCTGGAAAGAAGCCAAATTGAATTCCGAACAAAAGCAGCCATTTTACTTTTCTATATAAATATTTGTATAATATTATTTTGAATTACAATTATATAATTAATCATAACGGGGTAAAAAATTTAGAATGCTCAAGTTCAGAGGAATCAAGTAGTATTGTGGAAAAGGAGAAGTTTATTTACATGTCTGAGTATTAATTAAGACCTGTTGACTATTAATTTCCTTGCCCAGAAGTGCCCAGGCACTGAACACTAATAGCAGGAAAGTCCATTGTCAGCACAAGCTGGAAAATTAAATGCTTTTTTTTATAGGCTGTGAAGGTGCACTGTTATGGGCTTGCTACAGCATGCATATAAAAAATATGTACATGCATACAGAGGGTTAAATATATTTTATTGAGCATGTTTTTTGTCCCAGTGCCTGTGCACTGGGACAATATCTGGTTGATCGATCTGTTTTCTTATTATTCCACAGAGGCTTTAATAATTAAATAGAATCTGACTTCTACATGTAGAGCCTCTACTTTCTAAAGTCATCTTAAAAATTCAGTGACATTGTAGCTGCCAGGGCTTGTAGTTCCTGGGATTTATGGTTGCTCAAAGAAACTATTTTTCCATTCTGCTTCTGCTATGTATAGCATTATATTTTCTGAGGTCAATTTAAAAAATAATAACTAACACACAAACCAAGATTCATCTGGCTGTTTTTCTTCCTAGGGTGGCTCAGAAATGCAACCTCTTTTGTATTTATTTCATTTCTTTGAAAGCACATGGTTTTGCTTGGCTCCTAGGGTGCCTGCAGTCTACCCTTGGCAGGATGTCCCTCCACGAGCCATTTCCAGGTAGCAGGTATAAGTCACAGCAACTACAAACAACTGTTTGTAGTATCTACCAGAGCCTCTGTGGAGCTGTCTTGGTTTAAGAGACAGGTATTTGCCAAGGAGAGGCAAGAACCCCTTTTCCCGTAACCCGCTCCTTTTCAATCACTATAATATGAAATCAGACGCTTTCAGGCAGAAGATATGGGGATAGGAATAACAGTTCTTTACTAATATATCTAACCAGGCAAACAGCATAAAAACAACAACTTTAGAAACTGACAACAAAACAGAACAGTACAGCTCAATTTTAGTCCCCTTTGGTCACAGGCTCCTTTTTCCCGAGCTCAGTTCCCGGTGCTGTGGCAGAGNCCCCAACAGGAGTTGGTGCCCTCTGTCTTGGATATAGAATTTTCCTGCAGAAATCTCTAGCTTTTTGAGCAAATATGAACTTACTGAATGCTCTCTGTCTTGAGATTAATATAAGATTTAATCACTATTTAAGTCTCTCTTAAGGTCACTGTTAAGAACCTGGGAAGTATTTGAACACCAATCCATCATGGGGTTGGAAATTTCATCTCTGGTAAGATAAAGGGATTTGTAAATTTTGCTACCAACCAGACAGCTCAACAGCAGAGGTGCTGTAAAGCAGTGTGCTTTCGTCCTACTCTTTTCTTTCATTTTCATCCTTCAGCAGACAAAGTTGGTTTGTTTTAAGTTTAAATTTTTTAATTTGTGTCTAGAGTTCATCTTGCAGTCAGAATTTCATGATGCTGGCTGACCTGGTAAGAAAATGACAGGTGAAATTCTATCAGCAACTGCAGGTAATGCACAAGGCAGGGAATGGCCCTAGCTAAACACAAACACATGACTTAGCTACCAGTAGTCAAGTTCAAAGGGAAAGGGAACATTAGGAATTACTAAGAAAAAAAAAACAGTGGACAAAATACTTATGTCACATAAGTGCTGTAAAATCAATCTGCACAACTCCAATACTAGCTGCACTCAGTGCTACCCAGTGTAGTCAAATATTCCCTTAACATCAGAAGGTAAAGCAAAAGGAGAGAACAGAAAGCTGTGAGGGAAGGCAGATGAGAGGTATGCTACAAAAAATAGCAGTCACTCTTGTGACTTTGTCAGATGCATTGCACAGAGACATCTTCCTAAAGAAGTCAGAGTTGTGGAATTCATCCCTGCAGGACATCATGGTCACAGCAGGTGAAAATGGGTTCAGGAAAGCATTGTACCTATTAGTAGAGACCAGGTCCATCAGAAACTACTAAATGTAGTAGTCTGGATGTAGCCTCTGGCTCAGGAACTCCATAAATACCTGCTTGGCAGATACTGTGAGAATAGCAAATGTATACACACCTAAGTCCTGTCCACCTTTCTTGAGACATGTTCCTGGATGACAGGGACATCTAACCCAGGCAGTTCTCTCATTTTTGAGTATTTAAATGTGATTAGCTTTCTTTCTTTCTAAATAAGCTTTAGGTTGGGGAATACCACTTAATTCCCTGGCTTTATCCAGTTTGTGGGCACAGAGCAATGCTTTGCAAGCTTTGCACAAGCTTTCTATGTCTGGAGGCAAATGGCTACTTAAATGGGTTTAACTGTCAATGAGTCATGTCTTTTTCCAGACACACAATAAGAACGTATATTTAAAAATCTGTGGGGCAGAAAAAAACTTCAGAGCATTAAAATTCAGGTGGTGACTGGATGCACTTTATTTGATGAGTTTGTTTGGTTTTTTATTTAGAAAGTATTACAAATACAAAACTTCAAAGGAATGCACAGACTATGCAGCGGTTATTAAATAAAGCAAGCTGTTCCACTTCCTAGTAGAGTGCCAAGGGGAAGACAGTTGAGTGTAAAAGGTTTATAGGAAAATAACTGCAATAACTGCCTTTTCTTTCTGCAATATTTTTAATGTTGCTGCCATAGAAATAAACCTTTATTTATGGGGATAAGATATAACAAAACAAATAGAGCATTTTAGTGTATTCTCTCAAACTTCAGCTTCCTAATTAAAAAAAAAATCACACAAAGCCTCATAATTATATCTTACCTGCAAAGTTCAAATTTTGAAATTTCCCTGTCACAATGTTTCCCTGGGCAGACCCAGTGGATGCATCAGAGTTACTAAGGTAAGGAGAATGCAGAAAGTCCTTATTTTCCCATACTACTTTTAGAGATTGTTGGATGCATTGACTGCTGTCACCACTGTTTGGCAACCTTAGTTGCCATTGCTATTGGGGCTATAGCAGCTCTGCAATGACTGGGAGAAGTTAGGAAGAAAAATGGATATCAAGTGAAGCAAAGGGTCTGAATGCAGTCAGTAAAGGGTAAATATTGATTTGAGTGTTGGAAAGCAGCATGTATTTAATGAAATAATGTTTTCATCCTTAGAAAAATAAAGGGATTCTTGAAAATAATAAGGGGAGGCACTTATGCCCCTACTGGAACTGCAGTATATTGTCTGTTCTTAGGAAAAAAAAATAGTAATTACTGACAGAAATGTCACAGTTCCATTTCATTCTCCACACCTTGTGCAAACCTAGTTTCTAAGTAGGTAAGCCTCTCCTCTCTGACCCTCACCAAGCACAGCCTACACAACTCTAAAAGAGGCTTCTAATCTTCCTCAGCTCGCCATGCCATGCACGAGGGTTTTGAGCAGCATTTGGGGGTGATCCCAGCAGCTCCCCTCGACCAGTGCAGTGCTGAGTTGCATTTCAGCATGTTGGTCTCATAGAAATGCTGCCTTTTTTGTGGGAGCACTCAAGGGAACATAACCCTGGCATTTCTCAAATGTCAAATAAGGTAAGTTGTTATCTGGCACGTAATTACATACATTAAACATTACTGGAAAAGGAAGAATTGTTGGGGCATAAGAGAACCCATCTTTTTAAAGTTCTGCTCAAGGCAGCAGTACTATGCCATGTAACACATCTTTGTTTAGCTCACTGACTGTTAGACAAATGCTTTAGAAAATAGTGCAATTAGAGATCTGAACAATAAAACCAGAGTAAATAATGAAGGGTAGGACTGGGGAGAGAGGTGAAAAAATAGCATTATATCACCAGACACCCATGACACTGGGTTTGTGCAGTGGTGTTTGTTTCTGTCTCTACCTTTGCTCTCCCTGCAACATTGTGGGGTATGGCCATTCATTATGTTATAGCTTGTCCAGGGTTGTCCATGTGCTCCCAGTGCCTAGAGAGAGGAGGTGGCAGGGAGATGCAAAGTGGCTGCTCTGGGTGGTGGCAGATGTTAGAGAGGAGAGCTGGTCCCAGCAGGACAGGTGGTATGGAGAGGCCCTTTCCAAGGGTGAGCTTCCACTCTTGCTCCTCCCTGACTGCTATGCCCTCTTTCCTCCCAAACCCCTCTGGCCACCCTGGGATCCTGCCTCTTGCCTGCAGTCCTGGTTTGCTTCTCATTGTTGGGAAAATGCCCTCTGAGAGAGAGTGACTCACAGCAGGCCATGATAATTCCAAGCATTTTTACTCAAATAACTGCTACTTTATTGAAAGATACAAAGCAGGAAAAGAGGTTAAATGCCTAAAAGGCTGCTCATTTAAGTCTTCATTAAAGTATGTAGTTTTTCTCATGAAATGTGGACGTATCTGACAGCCTCAGACCGACCCCACAATCTCAAGATCTCACAGGCTAGGCTGTGAGAGCAGCTCCTTGGCAACTTAATTAAAAACCAAAACCTTTTTCTGTGGAGGAAGCTTGTGATCTTCTTCTGCCTTAGGAAAATGAGCTGTTTAATTATAGCTGGCAGCTGAAAATAGTATGTTTCTAACCAATGGTTAGAATGGATTGCTGTTTCCTGCCTCAGAGAGTCTTATTTAGAGATGTCTTATACCTGTCTGTTTTTTTCCACTTCTATTTCTGGGCAGGTCTTAGAGCCAGCTATGTGTTAGGATGAAACATGAAGCAGGTAAACCATAGAGTTTATAGATTTCTGTTTTCACAGATGCATAGAGTAAATGGTTTCTGTTCAAGGCAAATGTGAGAGCAAGAAGTTTGCTCCAAGACATGAGGCCAGATGTACCAATCCCTGCACAGCCGTGCAAGTAGAGAAACTACAAAGGTACTTATCCCCCATCCTTGCATGAAAACTTGGCGGAATCCTCTGGCAGCACTCGTAGGTTGCCAGGCCTTTCCCTGGCCACCCCTTCAGTTACACCAAACTCCTTGTGGGAGCTGCTGTGGCCGAGGTGGTACTGATGGCAAACACTCCTTTGAGAGCTGATAGTGGTTTCTGTGAAGGTTTTTACAGCATATTACAGTTTTATCAGATTTTTCCATGAATGGGATGTCTCCAAAATGCATGTAAGAACATTAGCTGCATCCCAAGTGATCTAGGAACATATATATCTCATGCCACTTAAATGACACATGTCTTTCCTAAGGAAGGTAGAAAAGGGGCTTTCCTATATTGTAAGACATTATGTTCTGGCTGTGGTGACTCTCAGGGATAGCTTCTGCTGCTTCAAAGGAAGTAGGAGAAGGGGTGAACCACCCTAACTTTGCTCTTCGTACCAAATTCCCAGTGTGCAGGGCTTTAGACAGCTGCCAGCACTTGGTGTGCAATTTCCAGCAGCAATTTGCTGTACGGATCATGCACATTGTGCAATCTGCCCGTGTATCAGCACAGCCAGTTCCATTTACTCTGAGCCTGCAAGTGTTTTGTCTAACCTAGTAGTATGTTTTAGCACTCTTGGTTAAGCTCATGTGCAGTGATCTCTTGTAGTGCCTCAGGAGCAAATTATTTTTGTGGTAACATCTTGTTGGACAGACAAGGTGCCTGCAGCAGCTTACAGAACTTGTTTAAAGTTGCTATGCTTGAGCTGCTGAGATACCTGGGATTTCAGGCCAGCACAAAGGCATTAGAACACATAGGCAATAAAATGGTTTTAATGTCCCAGATATTATTATTACTCAGCTCTCTTAGAGATTCGTGTAATAAAACCATAAAATGTTAAGAGGTTGGAATGGACCTTAAAGACCACCTAGTCCCAGCCTCCCCTGACATGGACAACTGCCTCTAGATCAGATTGTTGAAGGTCTTGTCCAGCCTGGCTTTGAACACTTCCAGAATTGGGATATTGCCAATCTACCTGGGCAACCTGCTCCAGTGTCTAACCATCCCCACTGTAAATAATTTCTTCCTATATAGTTACTTCACTGCATTAAGAAATCCCATAAGTGCTCAAAGCTTTCAAATTAAATTGATGTCAAATGTTTTAAAAGTTGATCCACTCAGAATAAAGTGCAGCACTAAACTTTTATATGTGGTACGTTCTTTGTTTTGTATTATGGTTTGCTGTCTCCTTTCCTGCTTTACTATTCTTCCAGAATATCTGCCAAAGAATTCACTGAGTGCTTAACACCATCTGCTCTCCCAGTTCACTTGGTTGTAGAAGGTGAATGTCTATAAGTTATTTGTATTTAACTGCACCACTTATTTCATTGATTAAACAGACTATTTGATTTGGGACACAAATGCTAAGGGAAGATTTCATTTAAGAGACTGAGATCTTTGTCCTCAGTTTCCACAGCAAAGCAATGTTATTAGGACACTAAATTAAATATAGACTTTGAAATCTTAGCTTTGCTTATTACATTGCTTTCTGTAATGGCTCCATTGAAGATAATGGAAATATTCCTATTAAAGCGAAGAGACTTAGGTTAGGACATGAGTTGTGGGCATCATCATAGAAGTCAAGAAGAGTAATATTGTCCTTGTATCTGAGAAAGCAACAGTGTCCTGGGCTGCAGCAAAAGCAGTGTGGGCAGCAGGGCAAGGGAGAGAATTCTGTCCCTTTGCTCTGCTCTGCTCTGGTGGGAGCCCATCTGGAGTGCTGCATCCAGTCTGGGGCCACCAACATAAGGAGAACGTGGAGCTGTTGAAGTGGGTCCAAAGGAGGCCATGAAAATGATCAAAGGACTGGAACATCTCTCCTACAGAGACAGGCTGAGAGAGTTGAGGTTGTTCAGTCTAGAGAAGAGTGGGTTCTGGGGACACTTTAGAGCACTTTCTAGTGGTAGGATTTTTTCTCTATCACTATACTCCTTTGCAAAATATTTTCCTTTTGTGGCTGTATGTGAAAGTAGTCCTGGATATCAGAGGGTTGAGAGAACATTTTGATCCAAGATTTCTGCAGACCTTGGCTCCCCGGCTGCCACTTCCATTTCTGCCAAATAGCCCCTCATTCATACCCCAGGGAAATGTCTTTTCAATATTCAGACTTTTTGCTCAGAAAAGTAAATGTAACTTTCCTAAGGACAAATAGGCTCTGTAAATTGAGCCTGTCTAGATCTGAAACAATTATTATGTGGTAAATCTAAATGCTCCCAACAAAACAGCATCCATTATTAGCTGGAGCTAATGTAGTGGAGTTGAGTCAAATCCCTTATAAACTCTTGTTAAAATCAGCTGGCTCTAATCTTGCATGGACAAAACCTGAAGCCTCATTCAGTATCTGATCATATTAAGAATACTTGTTTTGGGGGGATCCAATGCAACATAATGTGAAGGAGAAGCGAGGTATACTCAAAATATTTCCACTAGTCTGTCTGGTAACAGTAATGACAAAGCTGACTCAAGATGTAAGAGACAAGAAACTCAAATCACAAATGTGATGGCCCTTTATTTCACAGTCTGACTAAGAGCCTTTTCCTGCTCTTTAGTCCCAATGCCTACACTCACTTTTGAAATACAGATAATTGCATGAGGCAGATTCTCCCCCACCCCCCGACTGGTAGTCTAGACTCAATTAATCAGGAGTACAAAGATGAATGAGATACGTTCAAGTTGCTGCAGTTTAGAGAAATGTCTTCTATAGTTAAAATTATGATGTCTGCTTTTGGGGAGTTTATTCTGAGGTAGCACAGATACAGTTGTGAAACTGATTAGGTATTTTGTCCGTAGTTCACCCTAAGCATTTATTATATGCAAATATTTTAAAAACTAGAGCTGTACTGGGAAGTATATCTGCCCTGAAGGTTTTTAACTATCTTAATGGGTTTATAGAAGGATAGATAATGTTATCCCTGTAGCAAGAATGTAATGGCTCCAATACTTATGTTAGCAAAGATATCACAGCAGAACAACAGACCTTTCAATCTACCAGAGCCTCAAATTCACTTCCCTTATCTCAGCTTCCATGCCATATAGGTACATGGATTTAGTACCTATGCAGAGAATATTATGCATTAACTAGTGACTACTAGAAGTTCAAAGACTAAGCCAAGAAAAAAAAATCAACCGTATGCCTTCATTAAATTTTCTATTTTTTAAAATTTCCTTAAGAATGCACAAAAATATTTAAAATCTACTCTTCTTTTTTATTTTTCCCTACATTTGGGGAATGCTGCTGTATGATGTTTTTGTCCCTAGAATGAATAGAAAAAACTCAATAGCTAGTTCTGATCATTTGTGCAAATCTCTGTGTTGAGTGGCTTCTCACAATATAGAAAGATGGCTTCAAGACTATTATTTCATTGTAAACTCATTTCAGAGTGAAGGATAGGATAACTGCTACAGATTTGATGAGGCTCACACTGAAAAAATGAAGTGAACATAATGGTCTTTCATTCTGTATTTTGGATTTTTTGCAACCTTCTAAAGCGGTAAATGATGCCTTAACAGAGTAGTTCTTAGTAATTTTATACCAAAACATCTGCTGAACATGAAAATTTCACAGACGCACAATAGATATAGACGATCTGCACTACAGAAGGCTACCTCTAGACTACTCAATTAAGTAGGCACATGCCCTTAAACGTGAACATTTATGGGTTTGCACAGAAAAACATGGTGTGATTTATCCAAGACCAGCTAGAACTCTCATAAAGGATTCCTGGGCATGATCTAAAAAGTGCCATGAGCCAGAGACTTCTCCCAGTAGACAAGTGGGATGTGGTCACACACATTTGTTTTTGACAATAAGGACACCAGCCAACTGCATCTGTTGGCCTTATGGATTGAAGAGGGGTTCTGGCACTGTTTAGTTCATCAGTACAGAAGACAGCCATGAAACAGCACTCAGTACTGTGTCACAGTTGGCAGGCTGTCCTGGTTAAAAGGATCTTAATGTTTTCGGCCTGTCATCCAAGACCATCTCATTTAGGGGATGTGACTCTACAGTATGGGCTCAAGGGCTAACAGCAGTTGTGACCTATGGTAGATACCAAGTGACTGTTCCCACTAACAACTCAGTATTCTCATCTGCAGAAAGTGATGAAGGGGGTTTCTTTGTTCAGTTGTCCTGTTGGAATCAAGAGGCACTGGGAAATGTGGTATTTGTGATGCTGAAGACCAGGGATTCAGAAGGGTGGGGCTGGACAGTGCTGCACAGCACTGGCTCAATCCATTTCCCCTGGAACAGCAGGAAACCTTCATTTTCCCAGCTCCTTCTGCAAAGCAAAGCAAAGAAGTTTTCTTGGTGCCTCTGAAGTCAATCCCTTCTCATCTTAACAGCTCCCAGCTGCCCATTTTTTGCAGTGTTTCAACCTCCAGTTCATCTGAGCACCTCTGAAGGATATTAAGGAAATGTTAAATACTTCTCTGCTTGCCTCTGAGTTACTCTTAGCAGGGTCTTTGAGAACCCCATGGGAACATGGCTGGCAGTGTTCACTCTTGTCTCCAGCCTGATGAGGTTGCAGCCAGTGTGCTGGAGCTGGTGCAGCAGGCAGGCTGATGTTTTTATCCTGTCAATATAGCGGCCAGTGCTGGCTGTGCTTGATTGATTTTAAGAGCAGCAAATTACTGGGCATATTTAATGATGCTGCTTCTCTTTCTGAGATGGTAATAAATCAGCTTTTGAAAAGGGTAGTTTGCTTTCTGATGCTGCTGAGATTTAGAAACCTGTGGTAGTACAAATGTACAGGGGGAAATTGCATCTTACCCACCCATGGTGCTTATGTCCTTAAATTGAATGGTTGGGTAGGAGCAGCTGACGATTTATAATAAATGTGAGCAAACTTCATATTTTAAGACACAATAATGAGAAAAGATAGTAATAATTATCAGAGTCCCATGTCTCATTAATTACTATCTCTAGTAAATTCTGTAGAATTAAAGAGAAAGAATCCAAAATCCTAGGAGCATTTTTTTTCCTACAATACTAGATTTCCTCCTGAAAAAAAAAAGTCTAGAAATTAGGAAAATGATTTATAGATGGGTATCTGAGCTTGGAAATATAGTGCCCAAAGAGCCTGGATGTGGGGAATTTAGAGGAAAAAACCCCAAGTGCTCATACAGTTTCCTTAATGTTAACAGCCTTTCCCTGGTTTTCCTGTACCCTGGCATTGAAGCCCCCCTTGGCAGCTGCTGCCCTCAGTTTCTCTGTCGGCACACACCTCATTTCTTTCCCCATGCCAGAGCAGGGCCAAGGAGGGAAGAGGGGGTAGTTGGAACTGTTTGCTCATTCCCTGCTCTACCTATGCAGAGGAGAACTTGGTCCTTAGCACCACCATCAGAATGTGGTTTCCATTAGCAGGTCTGTGACACTGGCACTGGGATAAGTGATGACTCATGAGGGCTGAGGGGAAGATGACTGGGTAATAAGGCAAAGTAATTATTTGCTGCTTCATTATGAAAAGTTCCAGGCTATTTTATGTTCTCCTACTCAAGCAAGCAAACAAAGGTTCTTGTCTCTAAACCACTGAACCCTGTGTTAAAACATTATGTTTTATCTTACCCATGTCTCCAGAGTCAGTGTTTATAGATATTTCAGGTTTCAGCAGCTGCCTGTTTTGGTTTCTTATCACTCATTGCCATATGATTTCTCCCTTCTACCACTCTCCACACACAGATGCTTTCTGAAGGCTACATCTCTTGAGATACTCATTGGAAATTTGCCTACAGACCATTTCATGCCCAAGAGAGGACCAATGAGTAGGTGCTGTGTGAGGGCAGCATTGTGGCTCCCCTTTCTACTGTGCATTCTCTGTTCAGGCATCAGCCTTCATGCGGGGGACCCTCCTGAGGACAGGAGTCCTTCAGCTTTTGGCTGTGTTTAAGAACCTCTGGCTCAGCTCTCCGGGGTGTGAAATGGGGTGATGGGCAACTGCTTCCATGCAGCCACTCTCCGAGGAATAAATAATGCTGTGGGAATGAGACAGATCCCCCTGCCCTGTGCATTAGCAGATTGCCTGCACCTTTTACATCTGGGAATTAGCAGCTTCTGTTTTTAACATTCTCATGCTTTTTCCCTGCCTTTTTCTGGGATACTTGTCATCATGTTCTTGTTCACTAGCCCATGCTGCAGATGCTACACTTAGTTCTCAGCTTACAGGTTTTCATATCTAGGCCTCCCAAATCCTAGAGGAACAGCTTGAAAGGAGCCTCCTGATGGAAGAGGCATCTCATGGTGATCAATGACAAAAGCTACCAGGAGGTCTCTGCAGCCAAAACTCATGAAGCTCAGTAGGAGAAGGGACAAAAGAGGATTAAAATGATAGGCCTTAAAATGGCATGCATTAGGAGAGAATTAATTTTAGCAGAGGGAGAATGGCTTGCCTTAGAGATTATGACATTTTCTCTTGGTCCAAAACAATTGAATTGGGAAGTGTCAGCAGCTGTTTAACTTAAGCATCACTTTCTTTGAAGAATTCTGTAGGTTTACGTAGGAGGAGTCCTAAGACCTAGGAAAGTTATAAGCTTTGGGGCAAACTTAGAATTTAAAACTTAAATCTTTAAGTATCCAAACTTGGATGAGAGCAACTCCATCCCAGTGCCTCAGCATGATGGAGAGTCACTGATCTCACTTGTGCAGTCAGCTTGGGCACCAAGCTTCAAATTGCACAAATCATGAGTGGCTGCAACATGCAGCTGGTCTATGCACTGCTGCAAGGGTCCAGTTCTGCTGTTATCTACACCAGGAAGTGCTTCAGTGGGATAACCCACTAAAACAAACACAGTCTGTCCGGCTAGCCAGGAAGAGATCTTGAGCCCATGTCCAAAGGAGATGCAGCAAAGAGACCCTAAACTTCCTCACCTAGGAGGGGCCTGAGCATCTCTGTTCTGCACAGTGCTTAGTAATCCTTCAGATTTTGTCTCTCAATGAACTACTCTCAATAACTCATCACAAATCACCAAACCATGTCCCAAGAAAAATGATGCCAGTAGTTTGTGGTGAATTTCTGATGCATTTTACCATTTCTTTAACAATTACAGCTTTATTTAGAATGGAGAGGATTATATTGCTATGCAGTTTTAGAATGATAAATTGCAGGATATTAAAAGATTCTCCACGGAATGCAAACAATAGAGAACTTAATTATTGCTCAGAGTGTCACTGTAATATTATGGAACAATTTGAAATTCAACTTGCCTGGCTGGGTTTATTTTAAGTCTGACATTTTCAGCCTTAGCTTTCACTTTCTAGGTCTCTTTTTCACTCTGACAACACATCAATCTATTTTCTAACAGTTCTAAGATTAAAATAATCTCTCTTAATATGAATTTTTTTCTCTCTTATTTTATACTGGGAAAAAAGATTTATCTGCACATCCAGCATGGCACAGGAAATATGATTATATAGGAGACAAATTCAAATCAGCAGCATCTGTAATCTATGCATCTTTCTTGCTACCTCAAAATTCTCAAAGAACAGTCTTGCAATGAAAAATGCTGTTTAATTGAAACAGTGTTTTATGGGAACAAGTTTTCTAAAACTTTCCTTGAAGAGAAGCCAAAACATTTCAGTGCAACTTTATTAGTGCATTAGGATACTAGACTGCAATGTCGACTACTATAGTGAAATGTTCATTGTAATAACAGAAATATATTTCCTGTTAAATATGTAGCATTTTCCCTGCCACACAAAATTGAAAGGGATATATTTAGAACAGATTTTTTCCACTGATCCCAGATATATTTGTTATTTTTTTTTCCTTGGGAAATTTCAATATGTTGTCCCTTGCATGATGTGGAACAATTTGTGAGTATTGGGGCATTCTCTGCTGGAAAGACACTCCTGTTATTGTGTCCCTTCATCTGAAGGAGAGGCAGCCAGAGGCAGCAGACAGACACACACCTGCTGCATTGCGTTAGTGCCACAGACCCCTTTCCCAGGCACAGACCCTTGTCTGCTGCAGTCAGCATCTTCCATGGCTGTAGAGCTCCAGCTGAGACTTGTGCCATCAAAGCTGATTGTGACATACACCTGAGGAAGGACTTACACCCTCATCAGTCTGAATAGCTCATGTCTGTTATTGGATACAGCTCCGTCCTCTGTGTCCTGTCCAAAACCACCTGAGTGTACTTTATCTCACTCAGCCTTCTTCCAATATCAGTGTGCAACAGTCATTCTGGATATGTTGGTGGAGAGAAACAAGCATCTCCAGAGACTGATCATCCAAAGGCACAGGACTGGATCTCTCCTTGCAGCTGCTGTTTCTTGTCCCTGACTAAAAACGATGAGCTGAAGTTTCAGCTCAGACAAAATCCTTGGCATTTGGGTAGCTGCATTAAGGGGTTTTTGTACAGCCTTCATCTGTGAAGTGATGTCACCCCCAAAAACACTTGTGAAGAACTAGAAAGTTTCAGAAATCTGAGTTACAGCATGATCACACAGATGTTGGGTCACTATAAGCAAAGAGGCAACCTCTGGTGAAACGGGTGGGCATGACTCCATGGCAGGGGCTTGAACAGGACTTTCCTGAACTGGCTCTTTCACTGAAGGGCTCATCATATGCCACTGTGTCCTCGAGGGAGAGGTTCTGATACAGAAAATCTGTAAGCATCTGTGCAACTTTAGTCATATAATTCAGGTATGTAACACTTCTCCTCTGCATTGAGTACAGCTGGTGCCAGTCAGTAGCGCTGGCAGTGGTTAGACACATAAATGACACTGGAGTGTTATGCCCTGTGGTAGACCATCATGGATGGAGATGCAGTTGAGTGTTCTCTGCCTGATCTGCCAAAAAACCACTTCACTTCTCCCTGCAGCACGTGCTCTTTCAGGGACTCCTGCAACCTCCCTTCAGGCTTGAGGAAAAATTAGGAAGACAAAAAGCTACAGTTGTGGCTGATCAAACATCTTGTTCTGAGGGGATGATCCAGGAACATAAAGATCACTGCCCCTAAATATCTGCAGCCAGAAACTTTGCGAAGTGGTTTGAGGAGATTTCAATACCACTTTATTGAAGGGAAATATCTGCTGAGATTTAAATCACCTCTGAGAGAGGAACACAAAGTACCAACTACACACATTAAAAATAAAGAAATAGATGATCTTCAAGGCTCCATAACAGGAACAAAATGTCATTGTCATGTTTGCAAGTGGTTAGCTGTTGTATTCCAAGTTCTGTATTTTGGTTCATTAGATCTCATTCTTCTTCCCTTGTAATAAATGTCTGAGGCAGTTCCCCAGTGCCCTATGACTGCAGCAAGCACAGCCCTGGAGAGACAGAAGTCCTGAGGAGTATGGGAGGGGTGGACCATGTGTTGTTGGTTAGTCTTGCAGATGGAGCAGGTCATGTGTACAAAGCCATGCCCCATGTCCCCATGCTGGAGGAGAATGGGATGCCCTACACCAGCACTGCTCCCAGCCCCACACTGAGGGCTTGTGCCCATGGTGCAGTGGAGGCAGCTCAGGGCATTTGTTCCCAGCTCTTCTCTGGCCCTGTGTGCCATCTCCTGTCTTTAATTGCTGGTGGGAGTTTCCAGAAGTACACGGAGACATGAGCTGCATTTTCTCCTATGAGTGCTGAACTGCCTCTGGATTTAACTTCTTGTAGTAAAGAAGCTAAAGCAAGAGGTTTTGGAGAGTTTGACTCCCTACAAAAAGCCACGGTTTATTGATTGTTTCCAACCTTACCACTGGTGTCATGCTTCTATGTGACAGTGGCAAGAAAATTTAAGCCTTCTCTTCTCTTCTCTTCTCTTCTCTTCTCTTCTCTTCTCTTCTCTTCTCTTCTCTTCTCTTCTCTTCTCTTCTCTTCTCTTCTCTTCTCTTCTCTTCTCTTCTCTTCTCTTCTCTTCTCTTCTCTTCTCTTCTCTTCTCTTCTCTTCTCTAACAATGAACACAGTATCTTCATAATAAAAGGAAATGGGATTTATCTCTCCTAGCCTTCCACTTCTCTGCTGCATCAGATCCAGCTTCTCCCTTGATTTTTGTAGGCCCTACCTCTGGTTTCCTCCCCAGATGCAGAGAGACAGGATCTACTGCCTCTGTCCCCCTACTCTTCCTCCTGGTTACAGGAGGGCTATGCTGGTTTCTGCTGGGATAGAATTAATTTTCTTTGCAGTGGCTGGTATAGATTTGTGTTTTGGATTTGTGCTGAATACAGGATTGATACTATAGAGATGTTTTTGTCATTTCTGAACAGGACTTGCACAGAGCCAAGGCCTTTTCTGCTTTTCTTACTGCCACACTGATGAGGAAGTTGGGGATACATGGGAGGTTGGGAAGAGATACAGCCAGGAGAAGTGACCAAAATGGACTGAAGGGAAAGTCCATACCATGTGACATCATGCTCTGTATATAAAGCCAGGGGAAGAAGGATGAGGAGAGGATGTTTGGAGTGTATGTAGTTTCCTTCCCAAGTCACTGGTATGTGTGATGGGGCCCTGCTCTCCTGGAGATGGCTGAACAACTGCCAGACCTTGAGAAACAGTGTTTCAACTCTCTGGGTTTTTTTTTTTTTTTTGCTTCTATGCATGGCTTTTGTTTTCCTTATTAAACTTCCATCATCCCAACCCACGAGTTCTTCAGCTTTTACTCTTCTGATTCTCTCCCTGACCCTGCTGCTGGGGCAGTGAGTTAGTGAGTGGCTGTGTGGGGCTTGGCTGCTGGCTGGGGTTAAAGCATGACATGGCTAATTTCTTTTGCCTGCACCCTCTGAGTCACCAATGATCAGATGCTCTTTGCAACAGGAAGCAACTGGAGTTAGCTGGCTTGAGGCTCTGGCAGCCCTTCCACTTCTGACACCAGCAAATTGCACTATTAGCAGCATCTTTTTTCCCTAGACTCCAGGCTGAGTTTGAGGAGAACATGGCTCAGCTCTTGATTTTATTCTGCTGTTCAATAAACTATTTTCTTTAAACAAGTTAAAAGAGGATGTTTTTCCCAAGATCTCATGAAATATTTATTTAATGTTTGGAGCTCTTCAGTAAGTAACAAAGGTCTCAATTTGGGAAAACACAAAATTTTCTGTAAAACTAATCTGAGCTTGCTAGCTGAATATTAAAAAGCAGAATGGGTGAATTAGTAACTAATTAATGCATGATAAAACCCATATGCATCTAGAAGTAATTAGCCAATTGTTTTGATTCAAGGAACATTTGATTAATAGCCTCACTAGCTGCTCACTTTCCCAACTACATTGAAATTAGCATAAATGAAAGTAATGTTCAGATAAAATTAATAATTTAAATAATATGAAATTCAGATTTTGTGGATGTTTTCATAGATGGCCTGAAATCACTGAATTTTAGTTTTCTGTGCCTGAAAAATCTGCAGTTATTTGATTAGGGCTAACTAAGCTCCTTAATTTATTTAAGTAACAAAAAGATGATATTAAAAAAATTTGGCAGTGCCAAGAAGTAAATACTGAAGACATCACATTATAGTAAGACAGAATTTTGTTCAAATGTTTCAGTGGCTGAAATTTCTGAGGGAGAGATGAGAGTGAAGTATCAGCCCAGAGTGCACCTCCTCTGCCCCTGTGTGCCAGGCAGAGCCTGTGCCAAGGCCTGGTTTATCCTGTGCATGCACACATCCATTGGATTGAGGAGAAGTGGGGTGGTCCAGATTTGAGCAAGAGCTCATTTGTGCTATGTGGGACATGCTGGACCTTGTCTAACACTGTTAGTGTGACAAAGCCATGTGTTGGGTGGACAGGCTGGCTGCTGGCCCCACCATTGTGTGCTGAGCAGCATCAGAAATTTCCAGGCAATCGAAAACCTTCATAGACCCAAGGCTCTCCTTTATAACCCTTCTACAATGAAAGCTGAGATATCCTTCCACTTCTCAAAAAATGCACACAAATAATACCTCTATTTCTACTCAGCTACTGTCACCATATCAGTGGCTGCATAGTTCCTCATGTCCCTCAGGCAGGGCAGGTCATGGTCTCCATGCTTTAGTTCTTCACTAAACTGGCACATGCCATGCTACTTCCCAGCAGACAGTAGGGTCAGTGTCCTGTATGTAATCATGGAATCATAGAATGATCTATGCTGGAATGAACTTTAAAAGATTGTTCAGTTCCAACCCCCCTGCCATAGACAGGGACAACTTCCATTAGACCAGTGTCTCGGTTTAAGAGACAGGTATTTGCCAAGGAGAGGGATGAGCCCCTTTCCCTGTAATCCGCTCCCTTTTAATCACTATAATTTGAAATCAGATGCTTTCAGGCATGAAATATGGGGGTAGGAATAACAATTCTTTACTAATATATCTAACAAGGTAAACAGCAACAACAACAACAACAGCTATAAAAACTGACAACAAAACAGAACAGTATCGCTCAGTCCCAGTCTTTGGATGCAAACTCTCTGGGTTCAGTT